>OZ010574.1:146021255-146026255 GCA_963932145.1 Acanthosepion lycidas
CGAAAGTTTGACCGCCTGTAGTCTGACCAGCTGATCTTTTCCTGTTCGACACCCTGCCATTTTGTCCATGCTCCCACCATCTTGCAGTATCTCGTTTCTTCAATCCCTGCTCGCACTTCTTCTTGGATTAATTGCCGTTTTTCTTTCCCTTTGGCTCTGTTTATTTGGGGACAAGGAAAATAACCGAGACCCGCTCTACCTTTAGCGATAGTGCCAAGAAATGCTTTATGCCGTAATCTATCCTCTGCCATCTCCAACTCCTTTTCTGCACTCCATTTTCTCCCCGTTCGAGATTGAATACATGCTGCTACCACTTTTGGGTCTGTTGATTCTTTATATTGCAGCTGTTCTCTTACTTTTGTGACTTTAAACTCCTCAACAAGACTATTGAAAGGGAGTTGAAGAGCATTATTCCTGCCGTAGAGTGCCGCTGTGCTCAGACACTTCGGAACTCCCAACCATCTTCTCAGGCGCCTAGTTATTAATTTCTCCAGTGATTCTACACTGGTCATTGGGAATTCGTACATCAGAAGTGGCCATAATATTCTGGGTAAAACGGCATGCTGGAATAACCAGGCTTTAAATCGACCTGGTAAGCCTGATTTATCAATCTTATTGAGCCACTGTGTAAGGTCTTTAGTTGTCTGTTCAATAGCCACAGTGTCTCTTAGACTGCCGTCAAAAAACTTACCCAGGCTTTTAACAGGTTTTTCGTTTAGGGTTGGGATAGTTACACCAGATATTTTGAAATGATATTTCTCCGTTATTTTTCCTTTTTTAATGACTAATGATCGGGACTTAGCTGGCTTAAAATTCATTCGGGCCCATGTAATGTTTTTCTCTAAGGCCTTCAAGAGCCATCTTCCTCCTGTTACGGATGTGCATGTTACGGTTAGATCGTCCATATATGCTCTAATGGGGGGTTGGCGAATTCCTGAATTAGAGAGGGGGCCTCTACACTCTACTTCAGATGCTTTGACCAGCATATTCATAGCCAGCGAGAACAGTTCTGCGGACAGCGTGCACCCCATGGTAATGCCTTTCTCCAGGGTGTGCCATTCCGATACTATTCTTGCCGATACTCTAAGCTGAAAATTATTATAGTAGTCTGAAATTAGACCACTAATTGAAGAGGGAACGTGATGCCTTTTTAGAGCTTCTTCCACGAGCTTATGAGGCATGGAACCATACGCATTGGCGAGGTCCAACCATAGTACTGTCAGATCGCGTTTCCTTTCTCTCGCATCTCTTATCAGTTACGTAAGTACGCCTGTGTATTCCAGGCACCCTGGCATTCCTGGGATACCACCTTTCTGGACAGAATTATCGATGTAATTGTTCGCCAATTTAGTAATACGTCTTGATAATATACCAAAAAAGATCTTACCTTCAGTGTTCAATAGGGATATTACTCTGAATTGGTCCAGTGTTGTGGACTTCTCTTCCTTGGGAATCCATACCGCTTCGGCGCGTCTCCATTGATCGACTACCTTGCCTTTCCTCCAAATGATCCTTATTAATTTTCATAATTTCCGGAGAAATATATATATATATATGTCTATAATATATACAGTGTAACTCGGATATAAAAGAGATTTTCTCTTTTCCCACATTAGAGTCTGTGTTAATGTATATGAATTAGACCCGGATATGAGAAACCCGGATATAAGAGAGATTTTCTCTGGACCCCTCCACCCCGATATAAGATAGTTTGTTTTGATTGACAGTGTGATGTCGTAAATTGGTCAAACAGAGGACAGTTAGAGAGAGAGTGAAATCTTAACAACTCTAGAGACACGGTGTGTCCAATCTGTGTCTGTAGGAGACAGCCTCTGCCTTATGATTTTGCTTTGTTTGTCTAACTGTAGCGCCGCCCGCTTTTTTGCCGACTTTGCTTGTCGTTGCATTTACTGGACGGCACTTTCACTTAACCCTCTGTTCTGTTGAGTCAGAAGTTTGTGTGTTTGTTAATTTTGCCAGAGAAAACCGTTTTCTTGCGATCATTGCGATTAGTGTTGTAGGCATCGTCGTCTCATCGAAAAACTCTGAGCATTTCTGAACAGTTGGAGCTCATCGACGATGTCAAAGTGAAGAAACTCAAACTGGTCGCTGCAGCCAAATAGTATGGAATCCGTACAGCATCAAAAATTCTCAAGAAAGAAGTCGATCTCAGATCTTGCATGCAAAATGAACGGAAGCAATAATCGGAAACGAAAGCGCCAATCCGTGCACAAGGACGTTAACTAAGCGCTTACACAATGATTTACGCAAGCATGTGCTCATGGAGCTACCGTCACCGATCGCGTCATCAGGCAGAAAGCACCACAACTGGCCGTAAATCTTGAAGTTGATTTTGAACCGAGCAATGGCTGACTCATGCGCTGGAAGCAGGCCAATAACGTTTCGTTCAAAAAATTTCACGGCGAATCAACGTCAGCAGATCACGGTTCTGCAAATGAATCGGTGACAAACCTTTTGCCGCAACTTTGCGATTTGCCGGCGACGAACAGTGAAATGCGATAAAAGTTCCCAAAGACAGACTCACGATGCTTCAGTTCACAAACATGAAAAGCAAGCTGTAGTTGTTGGTAAGCCAGCATATATATATATATATATATATATATATATATATATATATATATACAGATATATATATATATACAGATATATATATATATATATATATATATATATATATATACAGATATATATATATATATATATACAGATATATATATATATATATACAGATATATATATATATATACAGATATATATATATATACATATACATATATATATATATATATACAGATATATATATATATATACAGATATATATATATATACATATACATATATATATACATATACATATATATATATATATACATATACATATATATATATTTACATATATATATATACACATACGTGTTCATATATTTATATATATACATATATGTATATATCTATATATGTATATGTATATATATATGCATATATGTATATATCTATATATGTATATGTATATATATATGCATATATGTATATATATATGTATATATATACATATATATATGTATATATATATACATATATGTATATATATGTATATATATATATATATATATAAGTATATATATATATATATGTATATATATACATACAAATATATGTATATATATATATATATATATATATATATATATATATATATATATATATATCAGTATATATATATTTATATATATAGATATATGTATATATATATATGTATAACAATTGTGAAAAGCTGAAATTTTGGCAACTGGTAGTCGTTATCATCCATAATAACATACTAAAATTTGAATCATTTGCAAAGGATAGAAAAAGAATTATAACAATTATTTATGTATTTTCAAAATAGGATCGTCCAAAAGTAAGAGACACAATTGAGAAAAACAATGTAAACAGTATGCTATATTCAAATTTTTTCATTTCCTCTAAAGAATAAATATTACTTAGTCATTTGTAAGCGTTGCATCAGCCGGCACCATGGCGAAACGCCAAAAACTTGATTACTCTGTGAGACCAGATATTGTGAAGCTACACAAGGAAAAGCACACCATTAGAGAGATTTCAGAGTAAGTGAAACGTTCCAAGCGTGGTGTAGGAAGGGTTGTTATATCCTACAATGATACTGGCAAAATAGTTAGTGCTTTTAAAACCGGCAGACCCCGCAAAACTTCGGCAAGAGAAGATCCAATAATGCAGCGTATGTCATTAAAGGGCCGTTTTAAGTCTTGCACAGAAATTAAAAGGGTTATGAATAGTACCTCATGTGTTAATGTGCCAAGACAGGTTGTTTGTAGACGACTGCAAGAAATAGGGCTGTTTAATTGAACCCCAGGGAAGAAACCACTTGTTAGTTTGAAGAATAAGAAGAAGAGATTAGAGTTTGCAAACAGGTATGTAATTTGGACATATGAAAATTGGGCAAAAGTATTTTTCAGTGATGAAAGCAAGTTTAATTTATTTGGAAATGATGGAATAAACAATGTAAAGAGACGTATTGGTGAAAGATTAAGTGCAAAGTGTACTAAGAAAACTGTCAAGTTTGGGGGCGGAAATGTCATGGTATTTGGAATGTTTTCTAGCCAAGGTACAACGCCTCTTGTCCGGTAACAAACTCGTGTAAACGCGCAGATCTATAAAAACATTGTTCAAGATCATGTTGTGCCAATCATACAGAATTCAGGTTTCGATAGGGCTAACTTTATGCAAGATTATGCCCCATGTCACAAGGCAAAGGTGGTAATGAGTTAAATCCAATAGAAAATCTTTGGAAGACCTTATGAGTGAAAGTTATGGAAAGAAATCCCACTAACACGTAGGATTTATAGGTGAAGCTTCAAGAAGAATGGTCTAAAATTAGTATCGAGGATTGTCAAGAACTGATTCGTTCTTGTAGTCGAAGATATGCAGCTGTCATTGAGAGCAAGGGCTCATTTACTAAATATAGATTGTACATGTATTGTTTTTTGCTGTTTACATTGTTTTTCTCAATTTTGTCCCTTACTTTTGGACATTCCAAATTTGAAAATAAATAAATAATTCTTATAATTCTAATTTTAGTATGTTATTATGGATGATAACGACTACCAGTAGTCAAAATTTCAGCTTTTCACAGTTGTTATTTCTAACAAATATTAGATTTTAAAATTTTGTCCCTTAGTTTTGGACTCTACTGTATATGTATATATAGATGTGTATATATACTTATATGTACATATAAGTGTATATATATACATATATGTATATATATATATATATATATCTGTATATATACTTATATGTACATATATGTGTATATATATATGTATATATATGTGTATATATACTTATATGTACATATATGTATATATATATGTGTATATATACTTATATGTACATATATGTATATATATATATACATACATATATGCATATATATGTATGGATATACATATATGTATATA
>OZ010574.1:146028755-146126255 GCA_963932145.1 Acanthosepion lycidas
GTGTGTGTGTGTGTGTGTCTGTGTGTGTGTGTGTGTAAATTACAATATGGTAATCCATGCGAAATTTCCAGGAGGATATAGGTCCAGGGAGAGTTCTGTCATTAATGAATATCAAACGCTTAGTATCCCATAAGTAATAATTTTGTTTCATAACAGCTATAAAAAACAGCTATAATATTTCAGACTTACAAAATCACAAATAAAAAAATGTAAAAAATTACTCCAGGTTAAAAATGAAGAAATATTGATATCTTATTTAGAGAGTGGTAAACGAAAGAACGATGCAATTTTAAGGTTAATATAAGTGCGGGGAAATTTAATTTTAAAACACTAGGATTTCATCCACAGTTTTGAAGCTTTTTAGTGACCTCATTTAATATACTGATTTCAGATTTAATTTTAATATATCATTTAAGGAAGTGGGAGAAATAATGTATTGTTACATCAGTGTGAATCGGAAAAATCATGTCTGGCCTTCTCAACGGCTAAAATTACAATATAGATATATTCACTTCAAAAATCATTTGTAAATTGTATTAAAATAATAGGGTTTGTTTAAGAGCATCTTAAAAATTTCTGAAATAAGCAAAACATTTCAATTACAAAATTATTAATTATTCAGATATTCAGAGAATCTTATTTATAAAGTATTTCAATCTATAGTCTTAAAATTCCGTTACCTGCATGTAATTTCTAAATTAAAACAGGATATTAATTTTCTTTAAACCAAAGCAAGATCAAAGTGATCCGAATTAATCCTCTAGTGTATATTTATTAAATTTACGAGTTTAGTTCAAAAAGTATAAGAGATTATATATCTAGAGTTCTGAACGTTTATATCCTTGATGTATTTATTAATATTTAACAGGATACGAAATTACTTTAGACCACTACAAAGATAGATCCAGATTAATTCCCTAGTATATTTTATATTTATCTAATGTTGTTCTATGTAGGCTTCAGATCTGAAAATAGTAACTGAATTTACGTCAGCACCTTTTATGTGTATTTTTTATGTACTCAGTATTCTTAAAGTAATAGTCAATATTGTCCATAATCTAATGTTTATTGAATTTTAATTGTTTAGCTATAAATTTACTATAGTCATCGCTCTTCTTTTCTGGTAAATTCGTGCATGTTCGACTGTATATAGAATATCTGCACATTGATACATATTAACAAAAAGTCGAAATTCTTTTAAAAATATTGTTTATAGAGGATTTGTCCTAAGGTTTTCAATTTAGGATTAATAAATATAGTTTTCCTTTAACAATATCTAAATGACTGATATTAATAGAGAAAGTTAAAAGATTTAAAACTTAATACATTTTTCTATTAAAAATTTAAAATAAAGGACCCACCTCTTGCTAAACCTCGTTAATCATCGAAAATGTTATTTTCTTTAGACAATAGTGTTCTTAATATATATTACTTAAAAAACAATTAAAATATTTTCTAATTAAATATCTGTTATGTTAATTTACCGACGCACGCATGAACACTCTCAGGTACAAATAGGAGTAGTTACTGCCTATTGGAGATGGAAGTTTCCAGCAGTCAGCTCTGATAGGCAGACTGAACATTCTTGCTGTAACACCACGTCTGTATATGTTTGTATTACTGTTTCTGTTAATATATTTTTTTAACTCAATTATTCTCTTGTGTCTTTACTTCTGGCCCTAACAAAGCCACAACAATGTCTTAGTTTTATTGCATTCTTTTACGATTCAGCGAAAATATTTGTTAAATACAGTTTCTCTTTGACAAATGGAAATTGATGATTTAAATTCGCCAACGAGTTCTGCTGTTAATTGATATAAAAATGAACAGATTAAATTTTAATTTTTGGAAATTTATTAAATTTAAATAAGTGGGAGAAACAGACTGAAAGAATATTTTCATCAAGATTTTCTAAAAACAAGATTTAAAAAAGAATTTAATTTATTTGTAAATAATTGAAATCTGACAATTATTTGATTTTTGCAGGAATTTCCAATTCAAGGTGTTTTTAAGGTAAAAAAAAAACACTAAAATTTCATATACTAATATTTAGCACCTCCGTTGACGCAAGAAAAATAATAATTTTAACCAAAATTTCGAACGTACTACAAGGGATTAAAAAGTTATTAAAATAATCAAAATATATTTAATCATTTCTCATAATAATAACATACACATTTTGAAGACAAATCCTTTCATCAAGTTTGAACCATTTTTCATCATGGTATGCTACTGCTTAGGTTACTTTTTATTCACCTACACTTATGTAACTTATTTTACACAAATCTTCATTCTCACAGATGCAACGTCGCCGAATTAGCGCGATTCCAAGGACAATACCTGTGGATGATATATGTTTTCAAATATATAGAGATTATAGTTATATATATGGGGTAAAAAATGACACCCAAAATATGTTTGGTCATATTTTCTGAAGTGGTTAAAACTGAAATGTGAAACATTCTCATCTTTTTATGACTACAGTCTTATACATAATTTTACTGATGCATGTGTGTGTTTACTTCTTAATTGCTGCTGCTGCATAATCGTGCATTTTTACGATAACAATTGTATTCTCACTTCTACAAGGTGTATTTGCTCATTAGAAGTCCTTTACAAAACTCATTTTTCTTGTTCATTTTATTCATTACAATTCCGATGTACGAAAACCTGGCCTAATCCTTGCTTTCATAGAGAAGCAAAATGGCCGATATTTGCGCTAGCGCCGATGAACAGATTAAATCTTTTGTTCGAACGAAGAATCGGACATGTCTATCGGCTATCTACCGGAGTTACGAGCCAAGTTTTTGCAGATTTCTGGCACAAGCACCGAAATTTACAACCGGCTCCGTTGCCAGTATTAGAATCGAAGCCGCAGGAGCATTATCACTAAATACAGCAGAATGTTTACGGCAGGTAAGATAGACAAAGACAGAAAGAAGGGGGAGGTGCACGAGGAGAAGGAACAACACTGAGTGTAATAAATATAATTTTAGAGACATTTTGGGACATTAAGGTACCTGGATGGACGGAGGGATTGATTGATTGATTGACTGAAGAATAAATATCATCCTCTATATATAAGTACCTACCTACATACATATATACATACATTTATAAAAATCATGGAAAATCAATCTGGACCAATGTTTATATATATACGAGATATGTATAGATACATACACACACACATACATATATATATACATATATATATATAGAGAGAGTTAGATGCATATATACATAAACATATATATACACATATATAAATATACACACACCCACTCACACACACATATATATATATATATATATATATATATATATATATATATATATATATATATATATATATATATATATATATATACATATATATCCTGTATTGTTATTATGGAAATCAAATAAACATCAAGAACTCAAAAAGTCTTGAACGAATATTTCTCAAATTTAAGCTCACCTATTTCCACTCTTACAAAATATTTAATTAAATCTTCTGATTTTTTAAATACTTTTGAGGATATATATATATTACATCAATAAACTGATTGAAGATATTATACAAATCAATCTAATATTAGCTTGAGATAATTTCAAATCTAATAAAAAATCTATTTTTGTTCATAATATAATTTGACTCATAGATAAAGGGATAAATTTAACAACTGCTGAAAAACAGAAAATAACGAAGTTATTGAGTTCGGGAATGTCATCATTGGAGAATATCAAAGGAGTTTGACAGAAGTCATCGAATGATAAATCTTATATATTTAGAAATCAGGGCAAAGATATGGCTTTAAGAACGGTTACGAGCCGGCTTCCTCGAGGTAAACGAAAGCGTGTTCTAGCGAAACAGCCACTTTTTTTCCAGCGCTCATATCTTTGAAAAGGCTGGAATTGAGTGACTCAAAGACAAAAGAAGTAGAATACTTTGTTAATTGGAATCTATAAAAAATTTCCTACGCAATCACCTCTCAATAAAGCAATTATTTTAAAGCGTGAAAGTCGGTCAAAGAAATACATGAAAATTGACTTTCTAAAGTAATTTTCACGGACAAATCTCGAGTGATATTTAATTGACCTGATGGATCAGCGAAAGGATGGATCTTATCCAATTCAGGTGTGTGTGTGGCTAAAAAGGCGACAGGGTGCCGATAGTCTTATGGGTTGGAATTGTCGACGAAATCAATACAGAACCATTCAAAGTCGATGAAGCAGTTAAACGGAATAGTGCTAAGTATTGCGAATTTATGAACATGATATTCTTTTCATGGTACAAGTTCCAGTCTCGCAGTTTCAAAGTGAAGTATGTATTCATGCACGTCAATTCTCCTTTTCATGTGTCTAATCTTAACTGGGAATTATTTGAAAATAAAAGTTTTACAGGCGGAAAGAAAATGGAATGGCCACTATTAAATCCTGATTTGAATCCGATCGAAAATCTGTGGTCAGAAGATGGAATTATATGAATGTAGCAAACAATATTACACGAAAGCAGACCTAGTGGAAGAATTAAAAATATCATGTAGGAAATTGAACCTGCTGAAGTAAAAAAAAAAAAAATAACAGAATCTATGGATAACAGGTTCATTATATTAAAATGAAAAAGATTCAAAGACTAATATGTGTTTCTCATTTGTTCTCTTATAGGTGTAGATTAATTTATGATTTTATTACTAATGTATTGAAGAAAAACGTGATTATTTGGTTTTGTCTAAAAAATTCAGACACTTGTTCTTTTATAATACCACAATGTTAATAGCGGAAGTGGCAGTGGTTGTTATAATAGTAGTTGGCGTGTTAATGGTTTTATCCTTTCTGATAACTGCGCTGTCATGGTGGTGGCCGTGGCCGTGGCCGCAGCCGCAGGAGAGATCGTAGTGTAGGTAACGGTACTGATGTTTATATCGGTATTTGTTGTTATAGTGGCAGTGGTATTTGTGGGTGTGGTGGTAGTGTTGGTAATGGTGCCAGTAGTGTAATGATAGGTGGGGGTGATTATGTTTTGGTCGTTTTGGTGCTCTTGCGTTTTAGTGTTCTACCATTTTTTCTATTGTTTAATTCCTGGCTGTGTTCAATTTTGTTGTAGGTATTATCCGTTTGGTATGAACTGTCATAGTAGATATTTATTTTCGTGTTTATATTTTAAAATTATATCCGATCTTTGGTTTAGCACACACACACACACACACACACACACACACACACATATATATATATATATATATATATATATATATATATATATATGTTTTGCATTTGATAATAAACCATGTAAGATTCATAAGAACATACCTACTATTCTACAGGGACACACATGAAGTTACATACCTATTTGTGTTTCTAATTTTCTCTGCATCTTAATGAAATAGTTTCATCATCTAACTCTTTGGGAGAAGAAGCTCTATGGGTATCTGTATCAAAATTCTGTGTAGATAATGAAATCGGAGAAATCCATTGGTGTTTGTTGCTATTCAATTTACACTAATATTCTTGGAAAATGATTGAATCTAATTCTCGCTCTCCTATATACAATCATTATATATCATGTCATGTCGCTATAGTTGAAAGATGAGAGAATGGTCAAATGAACAATGGGTCAAACAATTTTCTCATAACCACATTACTGGTCAAGACACGAGGAACTAATAGCTGTCTGATAAAATCTATACTATAGTGACAATTCCTAAAAGTTTTGCTAACCAGCAGAAAAGATTGTCTCAGCTCGGAAAAATATCATAGGGATTCACAATTATTTTGGGTTAATCTGGCTGGAAGATAAATCTCATTTTGTCTCTGAAAAATACTGAAAGGAGCTTGAAACATTGAAGAAAGGCGTATGAAATGAAGTCAAGAGGAAAACAAACGACAACATTTCATTCACAATAAGGAGTAAACGAAAATTCAAATTAGAACAAAATGAATACATCGGAAATCGATTAACTTGCATATCTCTCATATGTTATATCAGATTCTTTTATTAATAATTCTACGATAGCCTTGATCCTTGAAATGTATTGTCCTGCATTAACAAACGCAGAGATGGTTTTAACAACGATTCACTTGATCAGACAAAGAGCAAAGAAAATTGCTTTAAGAATCGGCTTATTTCGACTATATTTCTAGTATTATCAAAGCAAACTCGTAATTTACTTCGATCACACTTCTACATGCCAATTCAGATGACGTACTTTACACCTATCCGAGCACAGATCATTTAGAACTAATTTAAAACACGCGAAATCCTACTAGACTCCATCCGAAACATGCTAGTAGAAAATACAAGCATAATAAACTCATTCACATGTAAAAATGATAAAAGCTATTGGAAGCCCTAATAATAAAAAGGAAAAAGTCAGCAATCAATAACATTAACTATAAACAGAGCCATAATATGCTGACCGTGCTTGGAAAATAAAAATATCCCTATAAGTCTAGATACATAATACAACCCAAAGTTTCATTTAAAAGTAAAATAAAATCTTTCTTGATAATGGCTAAATGTATCGATAATGCAGAACATTTAGGCAGTTTTTACACAATTTGTGTTCAGAAAAGAAAACACTTGTATGAAAACAAGAAAAATTACATAAAAGTCTTAATACCAGTACCTTGTCAATCTTCTTTAATGAAACATGTATAAAAGAGGTATTGCTGTCTAAATACACAATACATACACACATATATATAGAGAGAGAGAAAGAGAGAGAGAAAGAGAAACAGATTTTTGGCATTTATTTAGATTGGTAAATTACTTGAAAAGCTGCACTACTCATGCATAGAATACCTAACCATTAGAAGAAATTAGACACACCTCGCCCAAAAATAATTTCAGTATTCGACAATGCACTTACAGTTGAAGTATTTGTGTACATTCAGGACAGTAATACAAGTTGTCATATTTACATAGATCCAGATCGATAAAGAAAATAGCATTTTCATACAGCAAAATAAAACCCTGAATAACCATGAATTCTATTTAAGAGCACTCGAAAGAGCTATCCCTTAATATTTCCATAAAAAGGAATAACAGATTGAACATAATTTTAGTCGCCTACAATACCCTAATTATGCTACACAAGTTTCGTTGTATATTTAATAATAGCACGAATTACCAAATCCACCGAATCAAAATATATTGCTCTATCCGCTGACTTTGTCACAACTAAATGTTAATGAATTCATCTAAACTTAACATATACTTTTTTACAACTAATTCTAAAACAATAACATTAATTAGTACAAAACAAATTAATGAGCCTAAACATGAAGGAGGAATTTCTTCTATCAGGTCTAAAAAGTGTCACAAGGAATAGATAAAAATACAAGGAATTTTAATAAAAAATTATTTGGACATCAATGAGATCTTTGACATAACACACTAAATGTTGATCACTAATGCTGTTCTGTGGGATATTTGATAATACAATTAATGGAAATGGGAAGAAAAAGAAACAGAATGATATTTAGATATACCCAAATCATGTCTTACAAATATGAGTTGAAATTGTAACTTCTCTGCACCGACACTCCACACACAGAAACACACACACACACATATATTTATATATATATATATATATATATATATATATATATATATATATATATATATATATATAAACACACACACACACATATATATATAAACACACAAACACACACACATATACATACACACACACACACACACACATATATATATATATATATGTGTGTGTGTGTGTGTGTGTGTATGTATGTATATAACCAAACGGTTATATAATTAAGACGTAGTAAAAATGATTATGGCTGTTTTCACGCAAGACATAACGTAAAATAACTGAATTCATTTATCCTGGATTATAGATAAGAAAGTGCTAACTCACAGTCTCACAATAAAAAACGTTATATTTTTTCAAAGATATTTGTTTTTCAACAAATGCTGTAACTTTCAACAATAAACTGTATATTTCTACATAGACTGAACATTATATACTGAATATTTCAGGTATGTTTATAGAAAAATCGATTGCATGCTTTAAAATACAAAAATGATCAGATTCCTGTTTCTCTTGTCAAATTCGCAATCAAATAGAAATTTTGATTACTCGTTTTAATTATACCAAAGCTTTACATACATTCAATTTTCCTTAGGATCTTGAAATACAGGATTAGGTCTATGCTAATGAAATAATACATTCAATAAACATGTGTGGAATTTTTTTACAAAATAGAGAGAAATTAAAAGAATGAGAACTTATGGGAAGTTTCCATGAAGCTTTCTTAAATCTCACGTAGTTCTCTTGCTGTCATAATCATATATTATTCGAAATTTCAATTTTACAATTATAAATATTTATATAATATTTTATGTATAAATATTGTAATTTCAATTAAAAATTTTCATTTAAAATTAATTTAAAATATGAATTCAATTTTTTTATTTCTTTAATTGTAAAAATATATGTTATTTTCTTATAGTAATAAATTTAAATTTTATAATTTCTCTTAAATTTATTTCATTATTATTAAAACATAAAATTTGATTTTTGCAATTTAAATTTGAAACATTTTTAAAAATTTAAATTATTTTAAAAATTTAAATCATTATATTTTTTTTTCGTTATTTTCATCATTATTTTCCAATAACATAATATACATTATATGCTTAAACATCCAAACAAGAAGAAACCGGTATATCATTATTCTTATCATATTTCTTTCATTTTCATGTTTACACAGGATATCGGCTGTCGTAATCTGCATTTTGTGCGACAACAGATGTTTCTCTCTTGCACGCACGCACACACATACACATATTTTCTTTATTTTTTCTGGCATATTTAATATTGTTGCGATTTATAGTCTCAGCAATTTCCTCACGTTATTAGTTTTGTTAATTTAGTCTTTCGTATGACCTGCAATGATAGTTTGCACTTTCCTTTTATAAGTATTTCATCTATCAGAATTTCCATAACTGATCATTTACAATATAGTTTTTTTTTTCCCGCGTTTTCCCTTCCTTGAACGTTCCCACATTATTTTCTTATGCATTGTCTTTATGAAATTCCTTTTTTCAAAGTAATTTTCGTATTATGTTCAGTAATCTTCTATTGCTTTTTGGGCAAATTCGGTTTTCTCGTTTGTTTAAACTTCTAATTTTACGAACCCACTTACACCATTCTTTCTATTTACATAGCATTTGTGACATCTTCCTGGGTAGCAGTCTGCATACTAATCAATCGCTTAGTTTCATTTTTGCTCAAGATAGAAATTGAGGCTTTAAATATAATGCCGGCATGATCACTAATATTATTAAATTACATGTGTTTAAATTTGTAGTGATATATATTTGTTCGAATTTGCGCATATTTTTTTCTTTTTCTTTGATTCAAGTTATTACAGCATTCACTTTTCGTCACTATCCTGATTTGTCGCAAGTTTAACTTTATTTATATCAACAGGTATTCCTTTTTATAAAAATTTCTCACGCTTCAATTTCATGATTAAATTTGTTACGATTTCAATCCAGTTCTCGTTTCGTTATTGATATTATTAGTGGTATTATTATTATTATTATTATTATTATTATTAGTAGTAGTAGTAGTATCAGAAGTAGTATTAGAAGTAGTATTAGTAGTGGGATATGCGAATTTGTGTGATGGACGACAGGAAGAGGTTTCGGCAGGTGGTGTTAAAAATTCTTATTTGTCTGTAAAATTAAACATTACACTAATAACCTGGGTCTCCACTCAGGATATATGAGTTAAAAACCAGGGGTACATTGGGCGGTGTTCTTTCTAAGGAAAAGAAATTTTGAATTCCAAATTGTAAAAATGCAATAAAAAGTAAGATGACTGCCATTTTTAGTCGTTTTTCATCACTGTATAAGTATTTGTATTAAAAATCAATAAAAAAAAATAGGCTTTTCTGATTTAAAGTATATTTAATTTGATTTGAAACAGCTTTACTTTAAGTTTAAAATAGTTCGGAAATACAATTTTTAGAATAGCAGTTTATTTAAGGTGTTCAAGTGTTTGACAGTTTGATGTCATAGATGTCTAACGAATGTTGTTCTATGGGGGCTTTAGGTGTTGCAAAAGTAATTGAATTAATATAAACGCCTTACACACACACACACACACACACACACACATATATATATATATATACATATATATATACATATATATATATATACATATATATATATATATATATATATATATATATATATATATATATGTATGTATGTATGTATGTATGTATGTATGTATGTAAACTCCCACATCTTAAATTTTAAGAATATATTCTTCATAATCCAATGATTTATTGAAGTTTAAATACATTTGGCTGTAATTTTACTCTGCGTATAGCCCTTTTTTCTGAAAATTTTGTGTATGGTCGATTGCATATTAGAAAATCAGCATGTTTATACACATAACAAAAAATCAAAATACTTTTAAAACATTTGTCTATATTTCTGAGATGAGGTATTATGTACATTATTTACAATGTTCCGACTATTGTCCTCATGTTTGTCGCCATATTTATTACAACCTTTCGGCCGGTGTACAGTCTTCTTTAGGTGGTCGGAATGTCGAACTGAACACTTTATTTCGCTCACTGGGGTAGACTGTTCTAGTTCCACATGCCATGTTTAATGGATGACAGTTATCTCCTGTTAATTTTCCCTCTGAAAGTTCTCCACTGCCTTAACCGGGTATTGAACTCACACTCTTTGGGTCCTGTCACTGGATCTAACCAACTGCGTAAATAAATATAAGGGAGAAACAGGTCTCCCCCTCAAGGCGAGGCTTCAAGAACACCAGAAAGCTGTAACACGAGGGGAAGTGGAAATATCAGTCCTGGCTGACCACATATGGAGAGAAATGGGAGATCAACGCACTCTGTGTGATCAGGTTGAGATCATAGTCAAGAAACAATACTAGAAAATTCGTAAACTTAAGGAATCATCACATATGCTAGGCCACAGAAACCTCCTGAGCCGACCAAGCATAGAAATAAATACAATATGGGTACCAGTAATAAGGAGTACCAGCGAAAACGATAATAACAACAAAGTTGCAATATGAGCTCTGGTAAAACATGAAGTGATAACAGCAAAATTTGCAATATGAGCACTGATAAAAATCATTGCTGAAGATATTAGGTTTATAATATCTAGAAATTCATACACATATGTCCTCAAAGAAGTATGGCATTGTGGATTAAGGCGTTGGTTAGATCCAGTGACAGGACCCAAAGAGTTTGAGTTCAATACTCGGTTAAGGCAGTGTAGAACGTTCAGAATGAAAATTAATAGGATATAACTGATAACTGACCTCCATTAAACGTGGAACTAGTACAGTCTACTCAGTTCGACATTCCAACCACATCTCAGTTCGAGATTCCAACCACCTGAAGAAGGCCGGAGCCTGTAATAAGTATGGCGACAAAGATTAGGACAATAGTCTGAATAATGTAAGTAATGTACATAATACCTCATCTCAAAAATATAGATAGATATTGAAAGATAGGTACGAAACCGATACACCTAAAATAGTGAGACATATTGAAAAATCCTACCAGAAACTGGCACGAATATCGAACCATCTGACATTCCTACACCGATGCAGAGACCTACATGGCACCAAGACTTCCCGTCAATTCAAGAAGATCCTGTCTGATCGCAAAAAAAGCGGGATGCGACCTTTTCCGATAGAGAATCTAGCACAATTGTTGGATAAAAAAGAGACTAGAAGCTCATATCTCCCAGAGGGTCGAGGATTTCTTCAACAGAATTACTAATGAAGAAGACCAGAGAAGGATCCAAAATGACCTGAATAAATCCTTCAGATATGAATTTGATGTAGTCAAGGCTAGCCAAGTACAGAAATTAAATAGACTGAAAAAACAGAAGGTGATGCACATGGTATATCACTCACCAGTGAAACAGTAGTCAACATCAGTCAATATTAGCTGAGTGCCTCTGAATAGTCAGTATTGAATAAGGGTCTCAACCATACTTGGACATCATTACCAGAGTCGAGGAGGTGGCCTTGAACATCCCTCAGGCTTAGGTGGATAAATTGAGATGGAAAGTGAGACAGACTTTGGAAAGAGCCAAGCCGCCCACATAACAAAACTGGAGAGGCTGGCGATTGGATTCCTACAGAGGAACGAAAACATCATCATACTACCGGCTGACAAAGGTAATGCGACTGTAGTGATGGACAAATCAGATTATACAAGAAAACTGGAAGATCTCATTAGCAATGGCAGCTACAGCAAAGTGAAAAAGGCAGTGGAGAACTTTCAGATTAACAGGAGATAATTGATATCCATTAAACATGGCACGTGGAACTAGGACAGTCTACTCCAGTTCGACATTCCACCTACCTGAAGAAGGTGGTTGGAATGTCAAATTGATCCACCGAAACGTTGTAATAAATATGGCGACAAAGATGACGACAATAGTCTGAATAATTTTTTTAAATATTGTTGTGTGTTGATTTTTACTATGCTTTTCAATTTATGATTAGCAAATATAGTTTCATTAAATAATAATACAATCTAAAAGTTACATACTAAGACAAAATTTTAAAAGACTAAAACATTTAAATCTAAATACGCTGTTCTAATTAAAATGAAAAAAAGGATAAAACAAAGCTTGCAAATATTCATTATTCATGGAATTTATTTTTTCTTAAGGGAATAGTGTCCTGAACATAGATTATTTATATAAAAAGCAATTAAATGCTTTTCTAATTAAATAAAGTTTTATTTTCTTTTCTTTTTTTTATTTTACGATTCATGGTAGATTTTTCAAAAATGCTAATTGTTTGAAAAGAAAAATTGGTGATTTCATTTTCCTAATAGATGTGCTTTTAACTAATACAAATATGAAGGCCTTAATTTTATTTCTGGAATTTCATTAATTAAATAAAGTGGGTAACAAATATAAAAAACATATTTTTCCATAGATTTTCTAAATGTCAAACGTTTTGAAATCATTTCATGCATTTGTGAATAAGTCCAGAGAGTTTCGTTAAAATCTGACAATTATTTGATCTCTGCAAGAGACTAAAATTTCCTATACTATTTTTTGCTTCCCCGGCAGACGCAAGAATAACCAGATTTTTAACCATAATTCTAGAAAGTGCGAGAAATCATTTAAACTATATAATAAAAATATTTGGCCGTTCCTCTTAATAACAACATAAATATTTTGACGATAAGTTTTATCACGTTTTGGGCTGGTTTCGTCCTGATACTCTTTTTTTCAGCAAATTATTGGAGCTATATATATATATATATATATATATATATATATATATATATATTGAGAGAGAGAAAGAGAGACAGAGAGAGAAAAAGAGTGAGAGTTATCACGCGAATGCACAGAAACTCACAGATTTCTTTAGATTTTCTCATGAAAATGAATATAAACATTTATATCTGCTACCTTATTTATTGTTTATTATTTACAGTCAGGTTCGATCTTATTTTTAACTGTTGTGATTTTACTTGTTATTTAGAAAAAAGTGATCATGCAGAGATGTATTTGTAGTGATACTATATAATTTATAACGAAGTTATGTATTTTTTTATCATGTCGACGTTTACAACGCAAATACAGATGTACATATCATCAGGTAATATTTGAATGTCGACCAATATTTTCTTTTCTCTTCAATGTAATTCGTGATTTCCTTCAGTAAGAGCATCGACAGGCGTGTTCAGTATCGATTTGAGTTGAATTATTATAGAATTCTGAAAATGAAAGAAAAAAGGATTGTAATTCACAAAGGCACTTTTAGGAATTAATAGTTAAGAAGTCTGGAAAATATATTGCACACGACAAATAAGTTATGTATCACATTTGACTTTCTATAAGTAACATAATTTTGAATTTTGACAGACTATTTTTCTGCATTATATCAAAGCTCTGATGTATCTTCTAACAATCACACCAGCGTTTTGCTATTGTACGGTGGCAAGACATATTCTTTTGTATTTTTCTGTTTTTTTATTTGATATTTGGGAGAACAATAAATGTACTTTGAAATTACAAAATTTTCGGCTATAACTTTTAAATAATCGATAGTATTAAAAATGTAAGTAAATTTGTTTAGGCTACGTCAGTATTTCATATTGAATACTGTCTTTTGAACAGGGTTAAATTTCGGACAGCAATGATTATCACCAATCCTTTGAGCACGGTATATGATACAAATGAATGACTCTACTCCATACATTTTCCTGATATTTTTGAGAAAGTATTAACCTGTGACAGACTTCCCGATTGTAGCTGCTTCGAAACTTGTTCTAATTACTGTTGACTTTTCTGTATTAGCTACTTAAAGAACAATGCTTTATACATGCGATAACAGAATTGTGTAAATTTGGTGTTTGAGGAGAGAGGGTAAGAAAATTCTTTTTTTTTATCTGCGGAGAGTTACAGGTGTGAATTATATGCAAAGAAAGAGAGATTTTGTATGAATAATTTCATGCTACCATAAAAGGGAATATTTCGTATATTATCAGTCAATGAATTCCATCTGATGAATAACAAATATACTATATCGAAACTACTCGCGGTCCATATTAGTACTCGGGGGTGCAGACGGCCCGCGGGCGTTATTTTATGCAGCTTTGATCTAAATTAAAGCAGTCAACGTTTAAATAAAAGTTAAAAATAATACACTGAAAATTACAATAAGAATATTTTACAACATGGAATTTATAAATGATATACGAAAGTTGGTTAAAATGTCCGTAGGGTGACTATGAATCAGTATAGCTAGAGCTGTGAAATAGTGCATGCATTTATTTCAACTCTTCTTTCTATTAATAACAGCATCGTCTCTTTGCAGAGAAATTGACATCTGACTGTTTCAGTTCGACTGTCCCACCTCTTTGTCAAAATGTCACGAACAACAGATATGACATCATAATCACTTCGATACTGTTCCCCAGCTAAATTATTCATCATGTTGGAGATCTGATGATAGTCAAGTCAGGAGAATAACGAGGATGATTAAATATAAATGAATGACATGTGCTGGAGGATTACCATAAGACAAGGCCTCATTCGTCAGTTTTTTCTGGGCGTTTGATCTTGATAGCCTCTCATAACTGCAACAGCAATTTGGCACAGTACTCTCCATTGATGGTATGGTCATTTTGAAGATAGCCAATAAAAACAATGCCATTTGAATTCCCCAAATCACCATTTGCATTACATTTCTTGCACAAGAAACAACCATGGCATTCTTTGGAGCGTGTGTGGTGGAGTGCTTCCAATGTATGGATTGAGACTGTCTCTGAAAATTTCGTCATGCCAAGTTCCTTGCGCAAAATATTCTCAGCTCTCTCATGGGGTATGCTATTTGATTTATCGTCGATCACCTGTCATCAATCACCATATAGTAAACACGATCAATGTTTCCCTCGCAGGTGTCAGTTGTAATAATCAAGGTTTTCCTTTTTTCTCCTAAATTGAACTATCCATTCTTGCACTGTTGAGAAAGCTGGTGCCTCATCCCCTAAAGTATCAACCGTATCAGTATAAATGTCCTTGGGGGCTTAACTCTTTTTCTGCAACAACGCTTAATTTTGACAATATTCAAGAGAAGTCTCTACAATTTAAATTTGAAGTATTCTTTGAACAGTCAGATGTCGGTTTACCTGGAAGGAAACAATGCAGTTAATTATATGAAGTGTTGACATTAATGCAGGTCAGATTTCGCAGCTATGGCATCACAGCATCACAGAAAGCGTCTGGAGTTTTCAGCTCACCCTCATATGTTAGAAATATATATAAAAAAATAACTTTATAATCTGGACATTAATCCACATCAGATTTGATTACTTTGCTGCTTTGACACTTATGTTTCATTATAATAATTATTTGGGTTATAACCTTAGCATTAGTAGAGCTATGTATTTATTAGCGTAGTGAAACTACAATAAATAAAATAACATTGAAATCCATGATCAAGTTTAGTGAGTAAACACTTCTAAACATTGCTGGTTTTAAAAATAGCATTATTATTACTAGTGTAGCTGTTGGAATGAAAATGACTATCGAATTTGGACATATGGCAGCTTTTCAAAAAGCCGAATTATTTTGGAATAAATCTCTACCATTGAATAATAGAAAGTTGGAAGATGGCCTAAAATAATGTCTTTTACGTGCTGTCCACATTAAAATAATTCGACCTGTTGTTTTTCTTTCTCTCTTTCTTGTTAACCAGCAAGAAAGAGTAAAAATCACCGGATTATAATTGTAAAATATATGTATGTTTTTGAAAACCTATTTGGAAAAAGAAAGTATTACACCGATAATCACCCAAAAAATCTTCCAGAACTACAATATTTGCCAAATACTCTCTTATTCAATTATATATTTCAGTTTGCGTTACATTCGATAGTATTTTCACAGGTAAGTATTGCGTCTACAATTAATGACTTTGCAGACTTCAAATATTACGTCTACGAATAATGATGTTGCAAAACAGTTTTTGTTTCGACAGAATCGAATTTGTTGGAGGTTCTGTACACTCTGAAGAATTGTGTGTTCTGTTCCTTTACGATGAGAGGAAACATTGCTCTCCACAACTTCTTAACTTTTTTTATCTTTAAGCAATATTTATTTTTCTCACACACCCAATTTTGTTCTGTCATCTATTGGACAAGCTTATTATGTAAGTTAATCGCTGCTTCCCTTTTGCTCCTCTTGGCGACTGTGGAACCTCCTCATATGTCCTAGAAATTTCAACTGTCTCTTCTTACTCTAATTATAAGTGATCTTTTTGTTTCATTTTCCATCTGTAGAACGATATCTCAGCTACCTGACTTTTCCAGTCTTTGTGTAAATTCTTCAAAATTCACAAAGCAAATATTTTTTTTTTATAAATTGGAAAGCGTCTCTTTCTATTCACTTCGGATGTCTGTGCTCCATTTTCAGGTGTTAAAAAATCACAGATATTTATAAATTCTGTACCTAGTTAATTTTGAGACATACAATTCATAGCTCTCTCTATTTTTGGCAACCAAAAATAAAAGGAGAAATTTATCTTCTATATGTATGTTGGTGATTTAGTCTCTGTATATGTTCCGGGTTATTCAAACATATTCCCAAAAATCAAAATTTCCTACTACTTCAAATAGATATTTGATAATGCTAATAAATTTATCGCTAATCATTTTTTAAGTATATTTTAATAGATGGACATAGAACTTTCATTATAAACTTAACTGGTGAAATCTTTATTTTCTTTATAAATTCCTTCACGTAATAATTCATAAAATCCGTTTTACTCTTATCAATATTTTTAAATGAGATATCCTTTAATGACGGAGGAAATGATTGCTCTGTTTTTATATATTCACCAATTATGTGCCATGCGTGATAAACGCTTAGGCGATCATGTATCTTTTGATCTATGACTGACAAGACAGATTTTTTTTCCTGCAGTAGGTGATATTTATCAGTGAAGTGACATTAGTTTTGTGAAGTTACTGGTTTCCAGAAGACAGAAGGCATATTCTTCCTTGTTACGTAAACTGTCGCTCGAAGAGCAGTACGGTAACATTCGTGTATTTCCAAAGGGCCTGGTTTCGAAAGTGAATGCAACAAACTAATCTGAAATTTTAAATCGATTCCCAAATTCTACTTCACATGGTTCGCACAACTTTCACAAAAGACATAATCTTGTGTATCTAACATATAGCTTATCAAAATAATCTCATGCAGTGATTCGGAGCAATCGAGGAATCTTTAAAATTCCTCTGTTCCAGACGAAGTTTTATATATATATATATATATATATATATATATATATATATATATATATATATATATATATATATATATAAAGAGAGACAGAGAGAAAAGGAAAACTTTAATTATCCAAGGGACTTTAACAATGCAATACGAGGATTTTATTTCTTTACAAAAGCAAAAATGTTATTTGTTTTTCAATTTCAGGGGAGCTCATAAATATTCATCATGTTATTTATGAGCGTTTTTATACTTAAAAGTATTTTTTTTTAAATACATTTATTTAGAAAAAACAGTTATTTATCAGAAAATAAAATCCAAGAATTACCCTGTTTCTCAGAAGATGGTAGGCGTCGGCGAGGTAAGATATTATTTTGTCTTTGTTAATATTGTTCTTTTACAGACATAAACTATCTGAATTTTACACACGCACAAACATACAAACTAGTACTGCGCTTAAATTCAAACTGTTAGCATAGAACTTATGCTTATATCTAGCTAATACAGCTACATATATCGTAAATTGGTTTTATACTAATCAATCTGAAGTAACTATATTCCACATATGAAGCACAACCTAAAAGCTTTTTCCCAATAATAGCGTTTACATATAAATATCAAAAAATATTTTTTCTTGTATTTCTGTGATTGATACTGTCTCATTAATGTATATGAATTTGTTTATGTTCTACAAACACGTGCGTTTATCTGTGTATATAGTAGTATAGTTGAATCTCATAACTATAAAATGTGAAGAACTGTGATAAGTTTTTGTTGATCCATTCTTGAATTTAAAAGTAATTTACGGCCTCTATTTCACCATTCTGAAATGATTTTCTTCCAGTTCCAATTTAGGTTAACATTACGCATGGCTAAATCAAAAATTAATGAAAAATGTTAATCGCAAGAATCCATGAAATTTTAAAACCGAAATGAGTTTAATATATATTTTAACAAACTGAGTAAATGAAAGGGAATCGGAAGTGGTTATTGGTTGAACCTGACACTTTCGTGACCATTTTTGATATAGCATTGCCATCAGTCGCATTCCCTCTATTTGTCATTTTAAAATATTTTACACTTTCTTAGTTATTTTTCATTTGCTTTCATTTACATTTACTTGTTACGATGCCGGATTTTTTTTTAAAAATAGGCAAGTCTTCATGAGCGAGAAAATTACTTATTTTTAAAAAGATCTACCCGTGTGATTGATTTATCGGTTTAATTTTTACGGATTATCAACCTTCGCAGGTTATTAAAAGTCATAAAATATTTTTGGATTCTAGAAAATATTTTGGAGATAATGATTTTTACTGATACATGTTCTAATACTTAAACCATAGCTGGGTGGGGAGAGGAAGTGGATTCATACCTTTCCCAAACTTATTTTCGCGCGCGTGAATATATATATATATATATATATATATATATATATATATATATATATATATATATATATATATATATATATATATAAACTCGACAGGATTTTGGTACTCTGATCTCTGATTTTCAGTTTGCCAGCCATCCATCCAAACTTACATCACCTGGTATTTCCAAGCTGTCACACGTCTAATTACTGATCAGACTCGATATTACTTAACTTAACGGTGTTTCAACGTGATATTGACGTTGGCCCAAACGGGATGAGTGTTTGTTTTCTTTTTTAACTCACATATTTTTTGCCTGTATAAAACCTGTTTGTCTATGATGTCTGCAGCAACGCCAAATAATCGGAAATGCTGTTCCATAATAGTAGAATGGCGGTAGTCTTTGTGTTTTTGGATTTTTTCTTTAAATAACGTGTCTAACATGACGGAGAAATTAATCTTTGAGCTCTTAACT
Source organism: Acanthosepion lycidas (assembly GCA_963932145.1). Taxonomy (NCBI): domain Eukaryota; kingdom Metazoa; phylum Mollusca; class Cephalopoda; order Sepiida; family Sepiidae; genus Acanthosepion; species Acanthosepion lycidas. Next base: position 146,048,374 of record OZ010574.1, read on the forward strand.
TATATCGCTTTACCTTGCCTTGTTGGTGGGCTCGTACGAGTCTGTCGAATGTTTTGACGTCATCCATGCACAGTAGGATGATTATGATGATTTCTTTTTCTTCTTCTTTAGGTCGGTTTCCGTATTGTGTTGATTAATATAAATATCACTGTTGCCGCTTATCTGAATTTCATGTTTTATTAATGGAGGTTAGATGTGGAGTAATGGATAGCGGATCAGACTTGTGGAATCATTGGAATTTCAGTCGAGTTCGATACATTCATTTACGTACTGAATCCATCCCACCCACTTCACAAACAATTGATATATATGAGGACAGACCGGGCCCAACAGCCTTTGGTTCCAACTTTTAGGACAAGGATAACTCTCAATTCAAAACCTAAAACTGTGGATTAAATAGCCTCATCAACTTGCAGCTGTCCAAGAGTGGTTAGTACAGTTGCACCCCTGAAGACAGGGCCTATAAGAGAGGGTTCAAGAGTAAAAATGTCCTGCAGTTGGATTTTCTGATTCCGAAAAGTATGTACAAATCTCATATTGTTTGAAAACGTACTACCGGTAATAGCTTCGTCGTTTCAAACTTTATTATATTATTTAATATAGGTACTTGCACAGATTCGCGTTACCTAAGTATTAAAATGAATTCTTTTCAAAATGAAAAATATTTCTTCAAATTTTTTTAGTTTTAATTTAATAACTAATAGGGGGAAATTAGTATAAAATGACATGTGCATGAATTGCTGCCATATGATGCTATTCGTCCTTCAGGACTACATCGGATTAAATTATGTTATGTTGTTATGTTGCTACGATTTCACATGCACATGAACAAGGGCTGCTGGGTATTTTAAAATTTATGGACAGTTCTTACATAACATTTGTCCAGAAAAGAAAGCTCTTGTTAGAACACAAGAAAATGAAATAAAAAGCTTAACCATAGTATATTGTCTATCATTTTTAATGAAACATGCATATATATATATATATATATATTTATATATATATATATATATATATATATATATATATATATATATATATATATATCGAAAAATATGTTTTGATATGTATACACTGAGTTAATATCTAGGTCGAATGACACATCTAGAAATTGTCTTTAACACTTCAAGCTATATATAAAACTTTGCCACTGTTAAAAAATAAGCTATACTCGATTGTTCCAGACACATTTCTTATAGACATACACTCAGTATAGTCAGAATATTTCAATTCATTCAGATTCGTTTGATATTCTGTATTAACTCTAAGGCTTTATGGCATTGAATTCATTTCATGATATTTCTTCATATGCCTCTATTACGCCCACGAATATGAAGAAGTTTTAAGTCGATTTTTATAACTATATAATCGATTTTTCGAAGAGTAAGGACATTTTTCATCTCTTGTGCAATGTTTCCTTTTGGCAGTAAATATCGAACTTCATTGTCTTAGTTTCTTGAATCGAATTTCAGTGTGCATACATATTATTTTAAAAAACAAAAAAATTCTTGAACTTTGTGTCATTTACATAAAATGAAAATACTAAAATTCTTCATGATAATTTTTGTTTAAGGAAAATTTTGCTATTTCCAAAAATAAATGACAATATGTTCTCATTAATATTTTATCACTTTAATAATTATTATTACTTTAATTTAATTAAAGTAAAGACTTATTAGGTTTGGATGCCCTATTTTTATACTTACGTTGCTAATACATTCTCATTATTTATTCATTTAATCAGTCTTTCCATAAATACCAACTTGTTCTCATTATTCATTATATTCAAATAAATTTTCCATCTGGATGTTATATTTTTCTGACAAAATATTACAAATTTATATATATATACATAATATTTCATCGAATCTGGAACAAGAATCCTCAACAGAATTCAGAAGGCACTGAACGGCCGTTTCGTCCTTTTTGGGAATCATCAGCAATGTGCAACCACGACTGAGTATTGAACCTGAATCGTTACGATACTAAGTAGACTCAATCTAGCGTAGGATATAATTATCATAAAAAGTTTGTTTGCAATGAAAATGTTAGATTATATATATATATATATATATATATATTGGAAAAAGAAACTTTCAGTTATTTGTCTCGCATTTAAGCAATGAAAGCAATATCAAATATCTTAAAAGAATTTACAAACAATTTTATTTTAAAAGTTATAAGGATTTTCATATTATGGATAATATATCAATCATTTTTATATTTCTCTTTCGAAATTTAAATTCTTTAATAAAAAGATTAATGCTAAAATTCTACTTTAATTTCCGCTTAAATCTGAGTTTTTCATCTTCGCATTTGTTGAATGGCACCTCCTACCCTTCCAAATATTAATAAGATTTTTTTTATCCTTAAGACATCAGTATTCACCATATATTTTTGCCAGATTTGTTCTCATTCATTCACATGTATATAAGTTCTGTTTACTCTTCTATCATCCTTTCATTTCATAAAACTGTCTTGAAAATCTGATAGGCTCACAATGGAATGAACAATTTCAAATCATAAAATATTTCTAAAATATTAATGTCTGGTTTCCAGGCAACGATCAATAACTCAATTCAGACAATATCCAAGAAATTCATTTTCAGAATTCTCTAGTCCTTCCGCAAAGGATTCATAAGAATTATAGATGTGAAGCAGTAAAAAATTACATGCAAGAGATCAAATTAATGAGCTTTAAATTTTTATTATTCCTGAATGGGGGAGACACACAAACATAAATTTAACTAAGACAAATTTTGTTAAATAATGAAAAAAAATTTGAGATTCAGGAAGTTATTATTATAGAAAATAAATTGATGGATTTAAAATTATATGTTATCACAGAAGATGGTCATTTCAAGAGTATATATAATTGTAAAATTCACAATTAAATAATATTATGTATTGTGTATATATATATATATATATATATATATATATATATATATATATATATATATATTTAAGAGGTAAAAGGTTATGAGGAAATGTGCTGAAGATTTAAAAAGGTTACGATTGTAGTTATAAGGGGAGCATCCTCTCCAAACTCAGATGTAGCGGTTCGTGTGAAGCAGTTTGAGTGGAAAATACATATCACTAATAGAATACGAAGAGTATTTGGCGGTGTTATCTGTGAAGGCTATAGTTTTATATATATATTGTGTGTGTTTGTATGTGTTTATGTATGCTTATATATGCTCCGACTTTTTTACAACAACAGATGACGTTCCTAAAACTGCGTGCGTGAAGTTTTAGTTCGGAACGCATCTATGTCGTATATCGTGCCAAAGAAAGTGTATCTGGCGCACCGAAATTGTTTAAATACGAAGAATTGAAGGAATTCCTTCATGAAGACTCATGTCAGGCGTAAGCTGAACTTGCAGAATCACAAAAGTTTGAAATCATTAGGAATAATTGAAAAGCAAGGGCATTGGGTGCCGTACGAGTTGAGGCGGAGAGATATCGAACGGCGTCTTGTCACGTGTCAACAACTGTTTTAGCGACAGAAATTGAAAGGTTTTTGCATCGTATCGTGACCGACGAGGAAAACTCGATACATTACGATAACCATAAGAGTAGAAGAACGTGGGGTAAGCCCGGTCATGCATCAACATCTGCAGCAAAGCCGAATATACATGCATTGAAGTTTCTACTCTATATTTGGTCGGATCAGCTGGGTGTAGTTTATTATGAGTTGCTGAAACTGGCCATCATCATCCCGGGGGATCGCTACCTATTACAACTGATGCATTTCAGCCAATCATTGGAGAAAAACGGCCGCTATACGTGCAGAGACACGACAAAGTGATTTTCCAACATGACAAGGCTACGACACATGTTGCAAAACGAGTAAAAACCTACTTGGAAATTTTTAAATATGGCCTGAAGATTGCGTTCAAGCACGAAACAATCTATCACCGTTGTGTGATGAACTTACGTAAAATTATACTTCAAGACGAAGAAGTCATTGCATATTTTGCCGACTATGTTGAATAGCACGGCTATCACGCGGTGGACATTAATGTGTTGGAATATTGTATTCTTCTAGTACAGATTGATTTGTACGGTTTAAAAAACAATATTCTGAACTTACATGGCGCTGTTCAGAATTCTTTGTTTGCGTAAACTATATAATCTCTCTCCTGTTTGCATTCAGGAATACACTCTGGATGTTCCCCTCGGGTCTTTGTCGTACAGTTCAAAGGCAATTACATGCTGGAAAACACAATCTGCTCTCATCATCGAATCTGAAAGAGCAGCATTTCGTTTCCAAAGCGAAACAATTTGATTCCAATTATACAGTATGCGTAAACAGAAAACCTGTCAGAAGCACGCATACTCGTTGCTTCATCAGTAAGTGGTCAATTAATAATGTCTTGTGATAGTATACTTGGTTTGCATACTGAACTTTACAGTTGGAAGTTAGTTTTAGTTGTAAATACACTGATATCACCCATCTAAAAAATGTCTACGGGAATTCGAGTGCTTATTTATCATTTTTATGCATAGTGAAGCAACACCGAAGCATATTGTTCAAAATAGGGAGCCATAGAGATAAATGATATATCTCATTTAATGCACCAAATGCACCAAATCGACACAACATGAAAACTTGCAACTGAACAAAATTAACACGTCTTTATGGATGAACACCTATATCTACAAGACTCTTTCACCACACAGAATTATCTCTGCACTGCATCAAAATATCTGCTTTTATCTATTTTTCACAGAGAGCAATGTTAAATCCGTAACCTGCTTTACGTACAAGCATTATCAAATTATTTTCCGTATGTAGGTGTGTGTGTGTGTGTGTGTGTGTGTGTGTATGCGCGTTGTTTGTATTTTATTTTGTCGACTTCACAGTATAATATAATAATGTCAGTTGGCTAAAGTCTGTGAGAAAAAGAGCAAAAGAAATTTGTAAATGGCATGCGATACTGCTTGGCATTCGCGCCGGAAGTTCTAATACCAACAATTCAGAGTGTTTGTGTGTCAATCTGAGGACAATGCAGAGGATTCAAAAATTGTTGAAAGCGTCTAATGTGGATTTCGCAGGCATGACATCTCGGAAAACTCAGGTTTGGTAAGAAAAGAACTCCCGAATTTGTTGGTGATGGCCTCAGACTCACCACTGGTGCGTACATCAAATGCCTTGGGTATGTATTGTTGCGCTAGGGCAAGAGGATGGCAACTAGAAGACCTTATTATGGCAACAGAATTCTGCACCATGCTACACGAGCAGGAGTACTCAGTCATGGCTGACAAACAATTTCTCAGAACACATCACCGCGTACATCAAGCCGACTAACTCCCAAGGTTGGAACACCGTTGATAATTTAGATGACAATTTATACATCGCACCCTGTATATATAGAATTTGATGCCATATAAAACAAGGCTAAAATCTATGTTTTTATGTTTTTCTTTTGTTTTTGTTTGTTTTGTTTTGTGTTTTAGCTAGGTTAGATTCATGGTGTGATAATGCAACAAACCTGCAATAATAAATACTACAGGCGTCTTGTATGTAATACAATACAAAGAATATTAAGGAAGGAAACTATTTTTTATAATGAAAATATGATTTTCCTCGTGGAAATATGGTCATTCATATTACTATATTTAAAAACATATCAGTCAATAGTAAGGCAAGAAATTTCCCATTTATAATTCCGCTTCGATATCATGCACCAAATCAAATAGACTACTGAGCTCAGATGTGACAACAGCAAAGTGCAGTTTATTTTTTTCTAAATCTACAGGGGCTATAATAACAGAATATAATTTCTAACCAAACGAAGCAATTTTTAATAAAATATTTTGCGTTGTCACGTTTTACACTACATGGTGTTCGGCGGACTACCTTCGTTACATCGCAGTCGGTTGCATCAGATGTAATTTGAACAATACTCCAAAACTGCCTCATCTCGATTTACTATCGAAAATAAAAAGCCATCTTTTCTGCTAGTGAAAGAATATATTGTAAAAATAAATGATACCACGTCATGGGATCTGTATCTTCCAACTGATTGTCACCAGTATGGAAAGGTTGACGACTACTTGTCAGCCACGGAGAGTTTACGCCGAGTACGAGGACTTCCATATCTAACTTCTACTCGCTAGAAAGCAATAAATCTCATAAAAACATCGGATGATGGAAATCCTTTTTGTGTTCCATTAGGTCTTACGATTCTACTTGTTGGTGAGTAGTTAATTAACGCACCAAATCAAAATACCCCGTTACATTCAGGTTTTTTTTTTCTTGTGACGTTTGTGACCATTAACTGACCTATTAAATATATAATTTCAAAAATATTATAAATTTCAACAAACTGTATGGTTCTTTATTACCTTGATTTTTCTTCTTAATTCTTGAAATTTTCATCCTTTATTCTACCCTTACGGTATTACAAGTACACGAGAGAGAATTTGACATTACGTCAATAAATATAAATAGTAAAGATTATACGAACAAAGTTTGTAGACGTGTAATGAATTTATAGTAGAATTAGAGTTTATCATGTCAAATTTGGTCATGGTTCCCAAATCTGGTGATAATGCCGACTTCGAATTCAGGGTAGATTGGGCTCTCTTACTTTGGTTGGCAACCAAACTTGAATTAGGAGGAAATAGCATCTTATTTTAATTAGGAACAACTATTATCAATGTAGAAACTAAGCATTTTGGTACCTGAAGAATCGTTATTGAAGATGGAAAGGAAATACTTGACTTTCGGTGCTGACCTCGAAAATCTGATTTATCTTTAAAAATTCTCGAACAATGAAGATATTAACAGTGGCACTCTGAACAAGTAATTCATCCTTTTCAAAATAGTGTAATCGAAGAAATAAACATAAGTCTGTTTCAACAGATTAATAATACTTTGTTTATAACAATTATTGCTTGAATATTGACTGAAATTGTCACTCTTCAATATATGTGATTAATAATAAAGTGTTATGTGCATTATTAAGTAAATTGACGTGGTTGAAAATTGGTCTTCATATTTGATAAACATGTGTGTTTTGCACACGCACTCACGTACACGCACGCATCCTGATATATATATATATATATATATATATATATATATATATATATATATATATATATATATATATTTAAAAAAAGAGAAGTGAGGTGCTGCTAACGTTTTTGGTTGTAATGTGGATTTTTCTTTTTTTTTTTTTAAATATTATGCTTTATTTTCCATAATGGAAAATAAAGCATAATATTTTTTTTTAAAAATACACATTAGAACCAAAAACGTTTGCGGCTCCTCTCTTCTCTTCCTTTTAATATACACACTTTTCTCTCGTTGGAAACACTATAACCTATTTCTTTTAACTGCCTTTCTGGCTAAATATAATCTGAAGGTAGGTGGATTTTGAATGATTACATAAGCAAAGTATATGGAAATCTTTATATGAGTTAACATCTTTCAATATATTATTAACATCAACAGTATGTTTGGCAAGTGAAATTGTTTGAAGTTTCAATTCAATAGCACATCATTATTTCATTTACAAATATATGATGAAACTAAATAGTGAAAAACAAAATTTAGAGATATTTCAATATAGTTATTTATTGAAGAATATACATATATAAATAGCATGTGAATCAGGCGTACCTTTACATATATTATATGTGTATAATTGTTTGTTTGTTTGGTTTAAAGTTCAGTGTTCAGTTAAGGAACTAGGCTAAAAGTCGAAATTTCAAATGCTTACTGTTGGTTGGAAGTGCATACTATATAAGAGATTATCATAATAATTTCTCTTTTCGTATAGACATCTCGACCCAGGAAAATGTAAAATGTAAAATATTACTGTCTGTGTTGTCAGCAACGTATAGACAAAATGAAAATCACTCATAGATTTTCATATAAAATATAAGCGGATCATGAAGACGATTATGAACTTAGCAAATAAAATCGAAATGTTTTAGTGAAGAAAATAAATGTCAAACATTGAAAGAATTAAAGAGAAATGAAGCTTAAAAGAATAAATCTGATTACAGCAAGAGCATGTCAGATTAAAAATGTCAAGAATGTCAAGAATACAGTATATATTCTGTTGAGGTATAATAGAATACAGTATATATTCTGTTGAGGTAAAATGTGTAATATTCCCTTTAGTTATGAAAATATTAATTGAAATAAAAATAATTTCACTGTGTTGCAAAGTAAAATGACAGATGTGCGTGAAATGAATTCATTTAATAATTTTAGGCGAATGATATTTTCTTTTTGACTTAAAGGAAGTCTAGGCATGATTATCCTAGGTTCAGATTAAATTCTTTAGATTTGGAAAGCATATTATTAGGTTGGTACAAAAATAATGTCGTTTTCTCACATATGTTACTATTATTTTTTCAACCAACCTAATATTAGGTTGGTGCAAAAATTATATCGTTTTTTGACGTATTTTTTAACGTCAAAACACGATATTCAGATTACTGAAAAGGCGAGTGTAAAAGATTTCATAAAACGTAGCCTTTCACGCATTTAGGCTCGAGTATGAGCATTAATTGCTAATGAAATGAATAATATTAAGACAGGAATATATCTACGGCTGTGGCGCTGAACAATTATCTGCGTGAAAAAAGGCACATACAAACATGTGGTGTTTTGTCAGAGTTTTTTATGCTGACGGAAAACACGTATATATTTCTCTATATGCGTATACAAAGTGTATCAAAAATAAGTTTTCAAAATTTTAGGGCGGTTACCTCACACCAAAACAAGAACAACAGCACATATAAAAATGGAAAGTTTAAAGAAAGTTTACAGTAGATGGCACTCTGATGCCATGGAGACTAGGTTGCATTTTTCATTCGTGTACATTTCTGGCTAGTCGGTCTTCAATATTTAAAGTGTGTAGTCTTGAGTTAATTGAGGAGTGTTCCGTTTAGCAACAGCAGGATATTCATATCGTGAGCAGGCAGACATGATTTTTACATGCGGCCGTACAAATGGTACTGGAAGAAAGGCTGTACAGCTGTATCAGTTTGTGTTTACAGGCCGAAGGCAGCCGAGTCATTAAATCTTTGCTGGTACCTATCGTCGCGTTGCTGAGTATCCTTGGAACCGCAAACTATAGATCGACAAAAAACAGAGATCCATACGTACACCTGACCACGAATAACACATTCTACGGGCCCTCAGAGATGATCTAAATGTACTGCATGGAGAGTAAATAAGAGTAGCTTCTGTATGCGTATCATTCGTGACGTCTTTCGCTCTGGAGTACTTACCGATGGTCTATTGCACAAACCGCCGATCCGTTTTTTGACTCACAAGTTTTGTTTACGGATGAGACAACATTTGGAAGAGATGATATAATACATTGATACAACCACCATTTGTGGGCGGATCAGAATACCCATGGTAAAATACAGGCTAGACAACAGCATCGGTTTACGATTAATGTGTGGGTTGTAATTGTAGGTGACTCACTGATAAGCCCATCTGTTCTCCCAGCACATTTTACAGGAGATGTCTAAAAGGAATTTTTTTAACACACTTCCAGACTTGCTAGAAGATGTACCACTGCTAATACGAAGACATATTTGGTTCATGCATGATGGTGATCCAGCATAATTTAGTCACATTTTTCGTGATTAACCGTCTGACACATTAATGATTCAGAGATGCTTCACAGCCGTGTCACGGGTCCTGCAAAACCATCTGACACCGTGTAGGAGTATCTGAAAGTGTCCGCCAGTAAATGGTCCGACATGTTTCTGCATCTTTAGAAGCAAGCTGAGGACATTTTGAACATTTGTTATGTTTTGAGGTACAAAGATGGCCTTTTGGACGTGTTTTATGGATATTTTACTTTGTTTTGGTATCAAGAAACCGCTTCCAATATTTTTGAAAGTATCATTAGATTGTATCTTGTTTCAGGACAACTGCATAAAATCATTATACACCCTTAATTTATTGTTAATATTGTTTTGCAGTAAGCTTTTCATCAGTAATATTAGTTTACTTTGAGCATTAGAAAATATGTTGTTGTTCTTGGTGCCGATTAACAGTATATATAACGTTTTAATCAACTTGAAGTTGAAAAAAGACCAAAGAAATCTATTGGGCCAATGAAACATCTGAAATGAGGAACTCATTGATAACAAGAACATCTACAAGTAGAAACTCTTCCTTCTTATTAACATCAATATAACGTGCCTTGTCAAATCATTGTAGTAGAATATTAAATTTCATTTTCACACTAAAATGGCTAAAACTGTTGAGACAAAAAGGAAGCATGTAACTTTGAAGCAGAAGATAACGAGAGATAGCCAGAAGTCTGAGAATTTCTGGAAGCAAGGAGTGTACAAACCACCCAAAATATATTTTCTACTACTGGAAATGTTTTAAGTGGAAAGGAAAATAGAAAACAAATTAGTCAAGAGTAAGGATAAAATGTTTGTGAAATTTCCTTTAGGCAATCCACAATTATCATCCAGACGCATCTTGATTGAATGCATCTTACATCAAATTTAAGGATATACACCATATAGAGTATTACAAAAAATCACATGAAAACTCTTATAGTAGCAAAAACGATCGTTAACTCAAAAAATATCGGAATAAAAGATTGAAGTCATCAAAAGTACATCTAACATGAGAAACTGGAAATTGTTAGTGATGAAGTCAAAATTAATTACATTCTAATGCAAGAGAATATGAGAAAAAACAATGCCAGATGCACCAAAAAGACGTTAGATTTTGATACTGGATACGTGGATTTGCATTAAAGGCGATGGTAGACAAAAATTAGTAAAACTTGATTAAAATCTATATCAGTTTACCACGGTAAAATCTTCTGCTAAACTACGAAGAAGGATATATTTTTAACATAACTTTTGCTACATACGATTTTCTTGGATTAAAATGTTCAAAATTTTTAGGACCGTCTAGCATAAATTCCTAATCTCAATGTAATCGAACCCCTTTGGTGAAAACTGAAAAAAAATGTTCCAACGAAAATCATGCAAACTCCAAGAGTTTCAAGATTATTGCCAAGAAGGAAGGGAAACAATCAAAATGAGAAAATCTGCTACATCGAGATGACACAATTAGTCGAACCAAGACACTGACACTAATTACTGATTTCATACTTTTTGTACAATCTATATATAATTATCGGTTTTTGACAAAATATTCTTTTTATACTTATGAAAAGTGATGCAAGTTATTTTTTTAATGGCGGCCGATTATTTTTACATTACATTTTTCAGCATTACTATCCTTAAGATGTTCTAACACCAACCATACAGCATTAACGGATTTCTTCTGGCTCTAAAAGATCATAAAATATCCTTAGAAATACATACTGATAATCACACTCGAGGTTGGGGCAAAATTAACAAACGGAATTAATTCACCAAGGTAGCCCAAAGGTTTCTAAAACAAAATATTCTATGACAGATTGTTACTTTTACGTGTACCTTGAGGCGCAACATTTAATGAAAGAGATTATTGATAGGGAAAGAGAAAATATTTCTGAAAACTTCCCATGGACGTTTACATAATTTTGCATTTTGCTTAAAATTAAAGCAAAATCTGACGAAATACATTACACTTAAATTTGAATGAGCCTTTATTTTCGCCTGTAATTATACAGACACACACGCGCGTGTTTTAAATACATAACAATGTTTCTCAGAAATATATATTCTCAGAAATATAGACGATTTACACTTCTTTATCGAACGCTTTTAGATATTCTTTTTTCCTGTATAGCTCTGCTTTTTCACAGGACTATAATATATATGACATAATGCAGGACAAAAAAAGAAATATCTGTCGCTCGCTACATTCAGCTGAGAACATCTCTGTGTTCCGTCCGTTGACACCACAGCATGCAATGTGGCTTTAACATGCTAATGTTATTGATTTTGCCGCGATTTAGATTTTCAATTTTTCTGTTCCTCAGACACTCGGCCAAATAGAAGATTTCCCTTCTATTTTCCCCAGTAATTTGTATTTACATGTTTCTTTACATGAATTGTTCTTTACATCTTCTGGCTCTTGTCAATCATTCAATCTCTGTATATGTTGACATCGTGACTCGTCTATTAGACATGGAACTCATATTCACAAAATTCATGTATACTTGCTCATATTCTCTCAAAATGTATTCACACAAGTTTTTTTTTTTTTTTTTTTTTAAGGATTTCACCCCAAGCAAGGCGGGAAGCCACTAGGACGCAAGAGCTTACAGGTAATTTAGAGCAAGATCAGACAAGAGTGATATAAGAAAGGATGAGGGTAGTGGATAGATCAAGGCAACTGGAGATGTCAATTGACATTACACTTGAATAGCTGGAGATTATAGATAACAGGAAAAGGGAAGGGAGTTCCACAGGCGCGAGGTGTGAGACATGAAGCTATTAGAGTAGAAGAGACGGCTACATTGAGGAGTTTCGACAGTGAAGGGGTGAGAGCGGGATGCCAGCCTCGTAAGGCGCTGGAACTCATGACGTCTAGGAACCAGCGAATGCAGCTCCTCGGAGCAATTTCCATGAAAGTCTTTGTAGAACAGACAGAGGGAGGCGACGGCGCGTCTGTGAGAAAGTGACTCTAGACGTGACGCCAGGGCAGGGCCAACTACATTGCATATCCGCCTCTGGAGCCTATCAAGAACCCCGAGGCAATCAGAAGGGGCACCAGACCATATATGGCAGCAATACTCCATGCAAGGACGAATTGTTGATTTGTAGATCTGGAGGATCGACTCCGGGGATGAAAAAATTCCTGGCGCGGCTCAGGGAGCCAACTTTCCTTGCTGTGGACGAGGCAATTGACTCAATGTATTTATTCCATCTCAAGTCAGCAGTCAACGTGAGACCGAGAAGTCGCAGAGAGTTACTCTTGAGAAGTTGTGCGTCAGACATTCTAATGGAGGGAAGGGAAGGATCTCTGTGGTGATTAATAGAGAGCAGTTTTGTCTTAGAAGCGTTGAAGTTGACCAGCAAATTCATGCCCCAGTTCACAATCGATTGGAGGTTCTTTTTGAGAGTCACGGCCAGGCGAGTTTTGTCAGCGAGACTAGATTTGTTTTTGAGGCAGGAATAAATTGTGGTGTCATCCGCGTAGATGCCAACTTGGGAAGTTATTGCGTCAGGAAGGTCATTTATGTAGATAAGGAATAAAGTGGGACCTATGATAGAGCCTTGAGGAACACCTGCGTCCGTGGGATAGGAACTGGAGGAGAATCCATTAAGAACGACCTTTAATTTACGGTTTGGCAGGAATGATCGTATTAGGTTATATAATCGACCCGTAATGGCATAACCCTGGAGCTTGCGAAGAAGGCCGGCATGCCAAATACTATCAACTGCTTTGGAGATGTCTAGTGCCACGGCTCGGCCTTTCCTGTTAATTTGAAGAGCTGGGTAGACTGTTTCAGTGATAGCCGTAAGCACATCGGCTGTAGATCGGGCAAAGCGGAAACCATATTGCTTGTCTAAGAGCAGATTATGGGATGTGAGGTGGTTAACCACCCCGGTAATGATTAGGGCTTCGAAGACTTTGCCGAAGAGGGGAAGGAGATTGATAGGACAGTAGTTGGAAGGGTCAGAGGGGTCGCCGGAGTTCTTGAAGACATGAACGATTGAAGAGGACTTCCAGCAGTCAGGAAAACAAGATTCCTTGAGGCAGTAGTTGTATAGTTTAGAAAGGGCGGGCACCAGTTGAGACGCGCATTTCTTCAAGACAATGGCTGGTATCCCGTCTCCACCACTAGCCTTGATGGGGTCTAAATTAGAGATAACAGCCAGTACCAAAGATGGGGTTATGTTTAACCCACTCAATATGAAAATTTCAGAGCAAAGCATACAGCCTTGCCGGTCGAGGAGGGCAGGACTTCGAACTGTTTGAATAAAAGAGGTATAGAGGGTTTGCAATTGTTCAATACACTCTTGCAGAGACGCCAATAATCTTTGGAGCCAAATTTGCGAGATGCAATACGTTCCTTCATCCGAGCCGCAAATAGTGACTTAGCATCGTTGAGGACACGCTTACATTCGTTACGGGCGGAGGCAAAGAGACGTCTATTGCAGTCAGACATGTCGCTACGGAATAGGTGGAATTAGTGGTTCCTATGGGCGATGGCGGCTGAGCAAGCAGCCGAGAACCAGGGGGACGAGCGCGACTTGACTCTATATTTCCTTGATGGGATGAAAGCGTCGATTCCAGCTTTAACCCAGGAAGAGACCTCAGAAACACATTCTTGGACGGGGAGCTTAAAGACTCCATCCCAGGGGACATTGCGGAGGAAATCACGGAACGCGTCTCAGTCAGCTCGTTGGTAGTAGAACGAAGTTCTAGTGGTAGGAGGTTCTTTATAGGGGGTGGAGTTGAAGGAGATGTTAACTGATACTACTGCATGATCAGAGTTACTAAGAGGGCAGAGTTGCGAGGCGCTGCAGCATTCGGGGATGGAGGTAAAGCACAGTCAAGAAAAGAGGCTTTACCTTCCCGATTGAAGGCAAAACGAGTAGGGAAGTTAACTCTCTGTGTGAGGGAATGGGAGATTGAAAAATTGAGCGTTTGAGTGCCCGCGTGATCAGTAGTAGCATTCTTAACCCACAAGGTGTGATGGGCGTTAAAGTCACCAAACACAAAAATGTGAGCAAACGGGTGGAGGGAGAGAGCATTTTCTATGCTGTCAGAAATGCTATCGAGTATCTCACAGTCTTGAAAGGATGGAGAGCGGTAAAGGAAGAAGAGATAGCTTACGGCATTGAGAAGAGAGAGTCGGAGACACATGTATGACTGGTCTGGCGATTCGAGAGAGGACTCTCTGGCCAGAGGGAGATGTTCCTTGACGTAGACACCAAGACCGTGCATGTGGGTTAGAGAGTCTTTTCTGAGGAGAGGAAGATAGCCGGGGATCGAGAGATCAGAAGAGGGGATAGACGATACAAGGTTTGTCTCACAGAGAGCCAGTATATCCGGGCCGTTTGCAGTGAGGAAATATTCCAGACTGCAGAAGTTTGTCGTAATGCCCCGGATGTTGGAGAACTAAATGTTGACGGGTTTAGGTGGTTTTTGAGAGGCTGGTTTATGGTTAATCTTTCGGTTTTTGTAACTCATGTTGAATTTTGATTGTAAGATGAGAAGGCCCGAAGTAAAAGAAACAGACAGTTTCGACCGTGACGCGGGTAGAGAGGAGTTGGCAAAATCTGCATCATTATGTGGCCTCAGGGCTGCCCACCGGAGGTGACTGCAGGGACACCTTTCCATGCGCGACATGGCACTACAAACACCCCGGTATTATACAACTGTCGATTAGAGAGGCCGCTCAAGACGCTACGCATGAGTTAGGGCTCCTAACTACCAGTCGGAAACAGCAACCAGAGAACTGTCAACCGTGTACCCTCAGAATGAAGAGGTGATGCCACAGACTGCACACATCACGGGAGAAACAGAGCTGCACTAATACAGAGGCCGGAGAGAGAAAGAGGACCGGGAACCCCTTCCTAGACAAGAAACAAGGTATAAGCCTCTACTCCTGTCCAATAGAACGGGGAGGAGTGTTAACCGGGCGGTAGAAGAGACTGCCTACTCCTATTGCAGATAACACAAAAAAGGACGACACAAACAGAGGGAATCATTGGGTGGGGGAGATAACAGGTAAGGAGTCCTGGAACACACTTGGCTATACCCTATCAGATTAAGTTTTAACTTAGTATAAGTCCCATTCTCTGTTCTAAAAAGAAATTGAAAATATGGTTACCCGGATTTATTATCGCATCTAGCCAAAGACATTTAATTTTGCATTTTTCCTGGGTTTTTTTTTCTTTCGAACCGGAATAAACTATTTCTTAATATCATTCTGTAAAAAGATAAATAAACGCAATTAAAATTTAAAAAGAATTTATATAAACATTTTCCAGTGAAAATATTTGGTATCATAACTTATTTTTTTTTTCTATGTGACAAACAAATATAAAATAGATTCTATGTACGATTCTTCTTGAATAGTACAGGGTGGGGAAGCAAAATTTAGAATATTTTGTGACAGGAGTTGAAAGACCTTAAATGACCAATTAGTTTATTGAAAATTGAAGGAATTTATTTTCCACAAAAAATGTACGTACTAGAAACTATTTTTTATTCTTATTTGTGTCCTCCTTTATTCTCAATAACTGTTTTCACACGCCTCCTGAAAATTGCGCATTTCACCTTTGGATTAACAAGTGCATTAAGCAAATCACAGATTATTTCCCGTTTGCTTTCCTGATTGCTCATATTGGTAAAGGTTTCTGAAATGATATAAATAATAATATTAAATATGGTTGTGGCATCAATATATCGTAGGTTTAAAAAAAAAATGGGGTACTACTTGCTTAGAAAAAGCAACTTAACTTTCTTTGTAAATTTTGCTTCCCCACCCTGTAGAGCCGAGTTCAAATTCTAGTCATGTTGGTTACATTCACTTGCGCGCAAATACCCCTGGGAAATAGAAAAATCAATCTATAGGATAAATAGTAAGATTCCGACCTGGAAAAATTATAGTTATTCTCAAATAATGTTATACTGTACAAAAAATCGGCTTAAGTAGCCCACAATATATTTATCTGTCGTAAAAAAAAAAAACATTCACCCGGACGTATGTAAAAATCATATCCGCCTGCTGACAAAATGAATATCCAGCCATTTTCAACTGGAACACTTCTTAGTTAACTCACTGCTACACATGTTGAAAACTGAACACAGACTAGCTATAAATATACACTAAAGAAAAGTGTAAACTATTATACATGGAACACAAGACCATCTACCATAAACTATCTTTAAACTTAACAAATCAAAAATGAAGAATTTGTGTACATATATTTATATGGGAAGAGTTTTCCCATATCAATGCACGTTAAAACATATAGATATGTTGTCTCCTGGGCATAGATGACTGGTCGATAAGGATCAGGATTTACAAAAGTAAAAACATCAGAACTTCTACTACACACACACACAGATACAAACACACTGAAAGGTCGAAATCACGGAAGTGCGCTCTGGTTAGCGCCCATCCTTTTGAAATATATATCCTTTTGAAATATAGATATATATATATGTATTTTCTTTATTACGTTGACAATTCAGCAAACCTATCTCTCTTTGTCCTTCAACAATCTTGAAAGTAAATATTGGAGAAGGTATGTGATACATGAGATTATATTTACGCTTACCCCACTATATATTGTTAAGAAAATTACATAAACTTTGAAATTGCCTCATCACATAAATATGAATATTAATAATTTCAAAATTTCGAATGATAATTTTATAGTGAAAGAAAATCGCTTATCTGAAACATTTTTTTAATCCGAGGAAATTTATTAAGGTGCAATAATTATCAAGACATAAGAATATTTCGTTAGAAAACACGAAAAATTGTGCTGAACTGCTATGTCAGTTGTGATTAGAATGTCGAGACTAGGATGCATACATGGATGCTGAAAATTCCAAGAACTAAGTATATGAGAAACGCGGATGTTTTAAGGATCATGTGGAAAGTACTCATTTCCTTAAAATTAGAAAGATATTACTGCAACAGATAATGATAAAATTGGCTTTGCTTTGAAACATGAAACTCAAAGGGCATATAAAACGATGACGGGACATAGGCAATCATTGACTGATATACATGGTGGGTTTTGGAGAAATATTTCTGAAAGATAAAATTAAGAGGAAGTTATGGAGAGCCATACACCTTACATCCTGAACGTACACTGCACATAAAAGAAGAAGCGTGTCTCAAAATATATCACCCTGCATACGCACGTCATGCTATTTCAGATGGCGTTTGGATTTAGTTTAATTTCCCAGATTACTTTCTCTGCATTACATGGAGAAAAACATGAAAAACTAAGTTGTAAGGTTATCTTCTTTGTGAAATCATTATCTTTATACATATCTGTTTCAAAGTATAATTTTAGGATCGAAGTTAGATACGCGGTACAACGGTTGTTTAGAAAGTCGAAAAACATTGATTCAAATTGTCTTTTGTCTGTTTTGATGTCATAATTTAAATGAAAACAAAATCTATAATTATAAAGCAAGTAGATGAAAGACTACTTGTGATGCAACAATTTGCAGGCGATGTATTCTTTGGAAGAAACAAATCGTTCTGGGAAATTGTTTTGTAATTCTTGATCATCTCTATTTTTTTATCGCATTTACTTTCGGTTATTAAACGGCTCCCGCTGTCCTGCATTACGTTATCGATACACATCTCCATCTGTATTGATGCTGAACTAATAGTTCACTGACTTTCATTCATTCAAGTTCTCTCTCTGTCTATATATATCTCTGTCTATATTTCTCTGTTTAATGGGATTCATTAATATAAGTTATTCTTTTATTAGTTTAAATACGTTCTTAGATTTTTTTCTTTCTTTCTCCATTGTGAATAAGTCTTTTTTATACGTTCATGTGTCATGACCGATGCTTTTTGTATTCAGCCAATCTTGTTTTCCTTTTTAATGGTTGTTTCATTCATTTTATTCGGTTTTAATTTCCTTCTATATATAACGTTTTCTTCTGTTATACAATTTTCATTCATTCATAATTTTAACTTTTATTAACTGGTTACCTCCAAATACTTGTCTCGTTAATGGCTTACGTTGAAACACCGGCCCCTGTACTATCGCCGAAATTAAGAATCGTCGAACCTGGTCAATACCAGGATGGGTGACCCATTGGGAATATTAGGGACTGTACACTTGGATGTGCAAGTGGTGTAATGAGTAATGACTCGGAATGGTTAATCGGAGAGCCGAGTTACAATTCTAGTTGGGTTCTTTACATTCACGTACACGCAAATACCCTTGGAAAAGGTATGGATCCATGTCTTTTACAATATTCAGCCCCCCCACACACACACACGAGGGCGTCATGTGGCACAAGGCCTTTTTAACGTGGGCTTTCCGAGCCCGTGGGCTCGGCCAAAAATATGCCATTGAACCCGTATAAACGGGTTCTGGGCCGGTCTACCTCCCCGAAGGAGACTCCGCCCCTCGGCGTAACTTCCCTCGGGTTCCTCCTGCCCGAAAGCAGAGAGTCCAACCGATCAGCAGGACAGAAAGTGAATAACTGACACATGTTTTTTACCAAGCTGTGGGGTAATTAGTAAGCATTGCTTCTCTAAACCATTATTATCTGAAAAGAAAAACATTTTTACAATCTAAAAATCTTTTGTAGGTTTAAATAACTTGTAAATGATCGTTAAACTGTGGGAAACTAATCACTCAATCACTTTCTCGTTCGTTTCCTGTCTTACTTCAAATTTTTCAATATCTTAAACTTCTTCACTGATATTGTTTCTTTTCCATTTACTTCTTCTTTTCTTTAGATCTTTTTAACAGAGAACGGAAAATGCGACATCTTAATCCGAAGCTGCATATCAGTATCAGTGAAGAAAGTAAGGATATTGAAAAAAATGAAGCAAAACATGAGATACAAAAGCTAGATAAAATATTAAGAAACCATAAAGTTTCGTTAGAAACAAAGAAAAGTGTAGTGAACTGTTAGGTAATATCATTTTCCTATATTAAGCGGCTTCATGCAAAAAGAATTTTTCTACAGAAGGATGCTGAGAATCCATGGAATCAGCGACGACAATGTTATCTGAAATATAAAGCTTACACGTTATATCTGAAAGAAAAGTGAGTTGACATACAAAGGAATATTGACTGCAAAAGGGCAACGGAAATCAGCACATAACATACATAACGTACTCAAGTAAATTGTTGGTAGAATAGAAATTAAGAGAGATCCCAAAATAAGAGCAACATAGAACAGAAAATTGTGGAGAGTTATGATCAACCAATTCTTGAATAGGTAGGCCATATAAAAGAGGATTTAATCAATTTGATTTTTCTATCATTTTGGCTTAATTAAATAGATATTTACTTTGTTTTTTTTTTGTATTCGTCTAAATTGTTCGACTTGTGAATCCTCAATATTATGCTCGTTTCGTTTTCCTTGAGTATTTCTCGAAAATATTTCCAACGTTTTCATATTTGTACATTAATTTAAAGATATCTCTTATATTTGCATTATTTCGATCTGCATGTGTTTTATTTTTCTTCTTAAGGTTAATTCTTTACGTAATCTCTTTATTTAACCCTCATCTGTTTCTTTTATAATTTCCATTTTTTTCATAAGCTTATACGTATTCTTTGATATTTTCCCTATCCTTAATCTTTAACAAATTTTACTTTATTATTTCGCTTTGGGTATAATATTCTATATATTTTAATTATTTCCATCGGATTTCGATTTGGCATCTTAGTGACTAAGTACATTAGTCGCTTTAGATTTTCTACATTACTGCACATGTATACATATTGATTTAACCCGAAATGGATACATACTGCAAAATCAAGAATGATTTTTCGTTTCATTTCATTTTTGGAAGTGGTATCTGATGATCCGGCGCCCTTTAAAAGCACTCTGGTAAAATAAATTATTATAATGGTACCTTAAAGTGGCCTGTTTTTCTTTTATATATATATATATATATATACATATATATATATATATATATATATATATATAGTATTTCGATTTATTTATTTAGTCCTGCCAAACTCTCTCCAAAGTGTATGATAGTTGTGCTAATAGATATAATCATGCTATCCTCAATAACTCTATCCTAACACAGTTTTTGAACTTACTTAGTTTTATTTCATAATTATCCAATTCATCATCCTTAATAATTTCGTTATATTTTCTCACTTTCATTGTTCTTGTTCTTTTGTAGTTCTGTGTGTACGTGGCATCATCCTGAAACAACATATTTGTCTTTTATTTACATGCAATATCGATGTAGAAACATTTTAAGCGATGGCCTTATTTTAATTTCCTCATATATATATATATATATATATATATATATATATATATATATATATATATATATATATATATATATATCCTTTGATGCTTATAAGGACGGCAATCTGCCCATTTAACTGAAATTGTCTATGTTCTCGTCGCAGGTATCATGAAAATATATCTGTACCATGGACAGCATATCTGTCTCATAAGAGTCGTGTCTCAACTCAAAATGACGTAGTCGATGATTATGCTCTTAACTGTCTTATCATTTATTCTCTTTTTTTTCCATCCTCTACACTAACTCGTTATTCGTAGTTTCTCTCTAATTTATACACTAAAAACGTATCCAGATATCTACTACGTATCCGACCATATTCTATATATATATATATATATATGCTATTCTCAACAAAATTACGGAAATTAAATAAAGCACCGATATCCCCAAACTGCAGTACGACCAAGACCTGAATTACGGGATTTGTAAAAGATACATATAGACAAAGGTAAAAGCATATAGGATAACTTCAGATAATAAATTGAAGGAGAAAATCTTGAGATAATTAATTAGTAAGATTACTGAATTATATCATCCCCATGAAAACTATATAGGTGAAAAAGTTTGGACGACGTATAAAATCCTAGAGATGGTACAAAAATAGATGTAATAAATAATACCAAGTCTTGGTACGAATTATAGCGCATTAACTGCGTGTAGACGAAAGTGATATGATTCAAATAAAAGTGCACTGAAATATAAGATAATTCAAGTATACAGAATGCAAATAAGAAATAACAGGACAAAAATGTGCCAATCAACTGATTGTATAAAATCAAAAGAGAGATAACTTACAATCGAAAGAGAAAACATATTCCAAATAAGAAGCGAAATACATTGGAGCCCTATTTTACGACCAGAAAGAGCGAGAGAAAGGCAGCCTTACAGAGACACGCAAAGAGAGAGAGAAAGCGAAATCAAACTGTAATACACAAAACTATGTAAGTAACGGAAATATTAAATTTTCAAGAAAGAACGTCATTAGACCAGATGAAATTGAACAAAATAACTGAACAAGATGGGATTGATATAGAATTTTTTTGCGCCTAAGTCTATTTATCGAGATCACAGAAGGAATAAATGGAATAAACGCCCGTGGTAACATTCCGAAAGACCTTGACAGATCCATCTAGGAGACCTTAGTAGATCTGCCTAAGATCTCGATGTGAATAAATGTGAACTTCATCTGACAATGAGCTTAATGAGCTACATAATCAAACTAATATTACAAATTCTGATGAATAGTAAACGAAGAAGAATTAGATCGGAAAGAGACAAAACACAGTGTGGTTTTGTCAGTAACACTGGAAAATATAATCTATATTTATTTTCTGAATGATATGAAAAAGAGCAATACGAATTTAGACATATTTACAGTTCTTTTTCATAGTTTCAGCTAAAAAGTATATGATAAATATGACAAGAGAATTAGTGGACATCTAGGAAGAAGTTATTTATTTGAGAAGGTTTTTAGAAAAATACAGAATTTAAACTGGGAGGAAACATCCTGAATATGAATAGAAAATAAAATGAACAAACAAATCTAGAACGGAACGTAAGACAAGAAGGCATCTTTTCACCAGATTTTTAAGTTCAGCAAAGAAGTTATATTAAGCGAGCTGAAAGTCATACCAGGATTTAGTATCGGTGGGTCACTGCCATGATGACATACGAAGGGCAGAACTGACAGTTCTGAGGTCAGACACTGAAAGAGAACTACAAGATCTCCCAGACAACATAATAGAGGAAAGCGAGTAGAAATGAACTATCAATTGTAAGAATGGATTGTTATCAGTAAGAGAAAAGACCAAGCGGCGAGCTACGAATTGAAGATGTCTAAATGAAATCGGTACAAAAGTACAGATATCAGGGAAGTGTTCTGACAAACGAAATCAAATGTGACACCGAAAAAGGCGCATTGGAATTGGAAATGATGACTTGCAAAAGATAAAGTATTCAGAAAAAAAGAAAATATATTTAGAAATTAAGGAAAGGGTGCTCAACTTTTATGCATCATGTTAGTGCTGGACAGTTTACTTACTGATGAACAGGATGCTTCAGACAAGTAGTATGGGTCGCAGAATATACTGAAAAGATTATCGACAGGACGTGCATTTCTCTCTCTCTCTCTCTTTCTCTCTCTCTCTCTCTTCCCCTTTCTCTGTATTCTTCTCTCTGTGTCTTTCTCTCTCTCACTTACACACAATTTTTTTTTCTCAGCGTTTTTCTCTGTTTTTCTCTCGCTATCTGTGTATCTTTCTCTCTCTCTCTCTCTCTCTCTCTCTCTCTCTGTATCTCTCTCTTCTTGTCTTACATTCTGTGTTTATGTGTGCGTCTCTCTGTGTCTATTGTCTCTGTCGCTGTATGTTTCTTTCTCTATTCTTGTATACATATCTGTCTCCATCTTTCTGTGTCGCTATCTCTCTCACTTTCTCTGTCTTTCTTTCTTTATTATGTACTGAATGCACAGTATGACAGAATCTAAGGTTATAATATCTATTGCTAGACAGCTTGTTAATATGGGGATTATATATTATTATAAATCTCAAGAAATTACATCATAGGAGACCTGAATGTCAAAATAAGGAGAGAGATGGTGAGATCAGTGTCAAATTCGGAGTGGAAACTCGTAATAAACGCGAGGAAAAATGGACTCAATGGTAGTGTCCAACACCTAGATTCAAGATCACTCAAGGCGTATATGGATATGCAGAAGCCCTGGAAGAGAAATAAAAAAAATGAAAAAAATAATCGACTAAACGACTCTCAACAGGAGAATCAAAAATAGTAGTAGAGTGCAAAACCATAATTCCGAATGCAGGAGCGACCATCTTCCACTGATATGTTTAACAACCATATTGCAATGGAAGAAACTCCTAAGTGACTTGAATGGAAATGTACATGGAGCATCTTAAAAACAGACACAATAGACACAATGAGAATAGAAGCTTGAAGTGGGACCCAATAGTAACCACAAAAATCGAGATCATTCCAGTGAATAATAAGAATGGATGACATTAAATCTTTAACATAAAAGTATAACGATAGTCATACACCTGAAGACCACAGTAGAGCTATTTTAATAGCACTGCGAAAGACCCAGGTGCAAAAGATAGTGAACACCGTCGGGCAGCCTAATTAGCCATAAAACAAAATCTCCGAATTCTGATGAATAGAGTGAGTAGCAGAATCCGACCGAAAATAAGGGAAGAACACTGCCCGTTCCCTAAAAACACCGGAACAAGAATGGGACCATTATGCTCACAATAATATCAGAAGGAGTAATATAAATGCAGAAGATTGTGTACATGGGTTGTATAGTTTATGCAAAAGATATGCAGATTATACAGTGTCGATATTAGACACAGAAAATCACTAACAGAAAGTAGTGACAGAAAGCTAGAAAAACTCCAACAAGTACAAAATTTTAGATATCTGGAAATTGTTTTAACAGTAAAGGACGGAAATTGCGAAACTGATATCCGAAAGCGCATTGGGATATCGAAAAAATACTTGCCAAAATCTAAGAAAATTATTAAGAATCCGACAAATGTCATTAGAAACAAAGAAAAGATAACTGATGATGCTGCGATTAACATGGATCGAAGATATTAGCAACGATGAAGTTGTACAGACAATGGAAACAAGAAAATAATTTATACATAACATCAGGAAGAGACATAATAATGAAAGAATATATGGGCATATTTGATACTGACGAGCCAACCAGAAGGTAAATGAGTCAGACAGAAGTAAAGTGTAACCTATGTAGAGAATTTGAATGAATAGAAGGCGGAATTAAAATTTAAGAAAATAGGGTTCAACTTAAAAATATTAAAAGCTATAAAGGACAAGAAAACGGGGAGAGCTTGGATCGGCAAATTCCTGAAAGGATACGGCACATTGATAATTTTGTTAATATAAGTCTTACTCCTTTTTACAACATCTTCCATTCCTTACTACAGGTACGTGAATTTCTTCCTTGCACTTGCATGCGTCTTGTTACACGAAATACAACGTAAATATCTTTCCAAGTTTTCTATATATCGATATTTGTATATATTAGATAAAATATATCTAGATCATTAATATCTCAATCTTAAAATCTTATGATGATATTTGTCTTAAACTGGTTTAGGGGTATTATATTATGATGGAAAATATGAAGTGATCACCACAGTAATTGTCAAGATATTTTGTGCGCTACTTTATTAAACTGCATCGAATAAAATGTTTGAATCTTATTCAAATAAATCATAAATAATCAAGTTACATTTTTTTCTAAGTGCTAGATTAGAACTTTCGCATTTGAAAACCTGAAAATTCAGCTATTTTTGAAAAATAGGTTATTCATGTACATCACCCAGAAAAATATATTCTAGAATATTATAAGCGAAATATATTTGACTTTGAACAACATAGATGTGTGCTTTCACAAACATTAATTATAACGGTTTTTTGACGTCCCCCCGGCTGTCGCTTCGCGAAATGTGACGTCTGTCTAACCGCGTCCGTCGTGATATCCTGTCCTGTAATGAACAACTGGCCTGGTATTGGTCACGGCACCAAATGTGACGTTCTAACCTTTTGGTGATTCGGATGGGAATCTGGTTAGATTCGGTATCAGCCTTGTCTTTCCCAAATCGCCTCCAACGTCTGCTTACCGAAGTAACTGTTTTGATTTCCAGTCTAACCTACCCACGTTATGAATTGATCTTAGGCAGACGAAATCAATCAGTCGCCGGGACGTAATGCAAGCCGAGTTCGATCAAGAGTAACACTACACAAGTATATGTAAAAGGAAAAAAATAATAACTCGAAAAGTTCAAATGTGTTAAAAAAAAATAGCAATATTTTATATCTGGTTGCTGAATACAGGACTGCGTCTTCTTCCCAGCCCGCTATATGGATTCGTGACACTTTGTGTTTGTTAGGCGAGTCTTAACATCTTAAGTTGTTTGTTCTTTAAGAAACTGGTTCTTGGTGTATCTTCAGGCGATATTCGTAAAACTTGTTTTGGTGGTGTGAGTCTAAGTCGTTCTTCAAAAATAAATTGTTCTTGGCTAGAAGTTGAGTTCGGAATTGCGTGAATCTTAGCTTCTGCGAGGTGGGTCTTCAGAGCTCTCAGCTCACTGCAACTGCTTGCCTGTCTGTCTTCAACCCCAACTGAGAACATCACTCAACTTAACTGGAACTCGAACTCCAACTGAAATTAACTCGCTGCGACTCTGCTTATATGGACGCCGACCAAAACCGGGGTGGGCTTGTCGGGGTTTGAGGTTCCTTGATAATTCTAAACCCACAATCCACTTCTTTGTTTTCGGTCAGGAAAATTTTATAATTTTCCATTTCTGGAAGAATTTCGTCTTCCCACCTTCTTCTGTTCTCATATTGGTATCTCACCCTGCCCTCAGAGGGTGTCAACGGTTTTCCCCTCTCTCTCACAGTAGCATCTCACACCTATCCCTTCAGGGGGCGCAACAGGCCTCCCCTCCTTCTTCATATGATTACCTCCGCCTAACGCTCATGCCACCATTCAGCCAATGGGTGCTCAGCAGCGTGGGTCAGACCAGACTAACCTCGGTTTAAAAAATCTTGCTAAAAGAAAAAAATATCTTCCCCTTTTTTTTCTTTTCTTTTTTTCTTCGAGGAGATCTCACACCCTAGACTCTTATCTTAACCGAATCACCTGAAATTCGTCAATCAGATTTTCGCCAGCATCAAGTGGGTGGCCATTTGGACGTATTTGCATTCTTGGTGTCTATTACTGATCCGATAAAATAGTTTCGCTATCATAGCCAGCCCTGACGATAAACAGATGCTCCTCTCAATGATATTCTGCATATAGACAAAGGCTTAACCTTTCCTTCATGGTGGTCAGCGGACACTTTTGTTATTCTCGGACAGTGCATGGTTAATTAATTTTTATTTTTATCTCTTTAGAATTCTGCGGGAGGTAACTTGTCCAACATGATAATTCCCTTTACCATTGCCATGGGCAGATTGGACATATCTTACTTGCCGCCCCGTAACATAAATCAGATTAAATTCTGTGTTTCACCTTCTCGACGATGGAAATAAAAATCTTACCACTTTTACCCTCCAGAAAAACAACACCGCTCAGTGTCCTTTTCGTGATGGCTTCTTATCACCTAAATTTAATTCTCGCCTTTCTTTTTTCTTTTTTTTTCTAGCGACGTAAATAGTGTCACAGTTTTAGCTATTGTATTTTGTAAATTTTTTTAAGTAGTTTCTAGGGAGAAAAATATCGGAATGTTTAATTTATAGAAACCCGTTGTTTTGTCGTGGTCTTGCAGACATTAAACAAGCATGTTAGACGTCTAAAATGTTATTTGTCAAAGATTAACCCAGTATTATTCCATTCTGAATGACGGTGACGATAGACCTAGAGCAGGACACCCAGTAAAATTCACAATATATCAATTAGCGTGAACACACACCGGGTATTAATAATTTTACAGTTATGACTGTTTTAAAATAATTCATGATCTCTTGCAAATAATCATGGACTGTAAATATTGTTATACACACACACACACACACACACACACACACACACACACATATATATATATATATATATATATATATATATATATATACACACTATCGGTTTCCTTTTTGTCAATACTGATGTTGAATCGACAGGAGAAACTTTTTTTTCTGAACTGATGAGTTATTTTGTCTTCAATAATCGACACGTAGCCTGTGCAGCACAAAGTTTTTTCTTTGTGTTTGGATGGGGATAGATTTAAACCAGGCTGACAATTTCTGTATTGATTACCTCAATGTGAGGAATGAAAATGTTCCAGGGGACATTTAAATGTTGTGAGGAAAAATAAACAGACTTAATCTCGCGAGTAACAATAACCAGCGACATTATCCGACCAAGAATTCTTCATCACAACATGATAGTGTTTTCGCTTTGTCGAAATATTTGTTTTTATTTAATGCTACTTCTGCTCTAGACCGAACATACCTATCTCGTCCGTAAACGTTAAGCAAAAATGTTCTTATTAAAGGCCTTTACCACTTTAAGGAAAATGTCATATCGATTCTTTGCTTGTTCTATAAATTAGCTAACTGGTAATGATACTTGTGTTAATCTACTAGCAATATTCGCATATTGAGTCTGCCTGACCCCGCTTCTTTCTTGTCTACGTATTTGATGACTACATCTTGAAAGTCTGCAGACGATTAGCAAGTGAGTTAACTTTGATCACCACGTTTATATGTATAGTGTGATTTTCCAAACGTAAACTTACATCCAAACATCAAATTCACGCAAGAATATAATTTCAACGAATTACCATTTTTAGATATAATCAAATCTACAGACACCCAACAATATCTTCATTTCAAGAGCCATCACACAAAAAATTGCATAAATCCAACCCCCATTCTCTATCACGTATGGTTTGTACTATAGTGACTCATAAACACCTCCGAAAAACCCGCCTAGAAGAACTACATAAAACTCTAAAAAACGAGACTGCCTGTTGGGTGTCTGTGGTAGATATCTGTGATTATGTGGTTGTTTTTATTTCTAATGAGTATATCTAAAAATAGTAATTCGTTGAAATTATATTCTTGCGTCAATTTGATTTTGGGATGTAAGTTTGGAAATAGAGTGTAGAAATTGGTTAATATAACCCCAGGATGGATTTTATATTTTCCCCATATATTTCTTCTATCCTTTCATAGACTTTTTCTTCTAGGTAAGCTAATGTTAGAGTGGCATATGTTGGAACCATTTTTCTTCCAATTGTAGTACCTAGGGTTTGTATATATTTTTTGTTGTCAAATTCATATGTGTTATTGTTTAGAATTAGGTCTATACTATGGATAATGAACTCCTTAAAGAATCTGGGTTGTAGTATTTCTAGATGGTTCTCAATCCAGAATGGGTTTGCCTTTTTACTTACTTTAAACGGTATGTTCCTCTATAGGCTACTAATGTCAAAAGTTGCCATAAGTGTTCCCCGATCTACTTTTTGCAGCTAAGGAAGTGAATATTGTCTCTGATGTGGCTTTTAATTTGCTTAGTAAATGGTTGTAATATTATATATATATATATATATATATATATATATATATATATATATATATATATATATATATATATATACAACATTGATAGGATACGGAACAAAGAGAAAAAGATTAAAGATCTAATATGTTTCGCTTTAATTAAACCATTATCAGAGACTGAGTTATGGGGAAAAAGAAGGAAAGATAGAAAGGGAAAAAATGGTATTATTTTTTGTAGATTTTTCATTGGTCAAACAGACTCTATTGGCATTTGTCTTGACGAATTGAAAATATACAAGTATCATAAATTCTCAAAATAGAAAGTCTTCTAAGTTTGTAAAATTTTCATCTGATACCTATACATTCAAAACATGATTCCAGTGTTTTCCCTTTTATCTAATTTAATAATAAGTTTTAAAACCCGTTTTTTATTTATTTTTTTATAGGTGTTTTCCGTAAATTCTCCTTGTTTTTGTATGGATTATTGATCTAAATGTAAATGTATTATATTTTCTTAATGACAACCACAAATAATGTTATGTATTCATCTATGATTAATATAGAGATATTAGTAGATATTGTTTTAGAAGATGTAATACAATAGGTTTATTTAAGACTGCAGATTGACCACAGATTCTCGACTGGATTTAAATTTCTAGGCCAATTTAGTACTTTGATTTGTTCACTTGCCAGTGTGTTCGTGCGGCGTTAAAAATTTTCGTAATTTTCAGTGGAGTAAGGTCCATGGCAGTCAATGGCCGTACAATTAATCGACAGTCGGGACAATAGTGTCTGGGCGTGATAAAAATATGATGCAATCAAAGATGACGCAATATTTTTCAAGGCCAAACTAATTTCACCACGAACAACGAAAATAGACTCATATTACTGCACACTAATACAAATGACCTAATCTGAGGGAAAATAGAAATCGATACCACCCTGTTATTAAAATTCGTCTAAAACCGACCGTATAGCTAAAGAAAGTAAACTAAAAGGGGTGTTTTAATTAATATCAACAAGGATGTATATATGTATATATTGTGTTCGTGTACAGAAGTGTGAGATTGCTCAATGAATATATTTGTTGCTCTTGTGTTAGTTATCAAATAATTACAAAACTATATGCAGTAATTTTATATGTCTGGTTATATCTAAAGATGTGTTTCTCATAATTTAAACAACTTCAAAATTGTATGTATATTTACGTCAATCAGCCGTCAAGTTTATTTTTCTCAGTGATAACAATTTCTTCACTCTTTAAGAAATTAACCACTCGTAAACAATGCAGTCGTAATACTAATTCTAGTTGAAAATGAAGACACTAAATGACCAAGCCCGAAGCATAAAATTAAAATATACATATCAATTATTACGAATCATCAACGTTAGAACATAGTAGACTTTAATTTACCCTGTCATTATCAAGTTTTTAAGCCCTGTTTCTTCATTATGTCCCCTAGAAATGTCAACTTTCTTCTGATGTTAATCAAAAGTGTCTTTTTGGTTACACTTTCGATTTTGTCAGTGAGTTCTTTTTATGAATTACTTGCATTTTATGATGTTCTTTTTAAATATTTGGTTCGGCGAAGACACCGGATTTTATTATTGTCGCGGACAGGTTAAGGAAGAAGTCTTGAAGGTTGTGGACTCCTTATCTACAGCTGTGACAAATTGTCTTAAAAGACACAATTTTAATTCCAGGTAAGGAGTCCAGCAGTGGCGCCCATTTTACGTCGTTCCTCTCCAGACCGAACTTGGTTTGCTGTTGCCAGTAGTAGTGGTGTACCGCGGTGTAGCTGCTGTCTCAAAGGCAAATATAACATGGAACCTGCGTAAAACCGCCTTGGAGGTCTATCAGCGGAACACCATTTTGAAGTCTCTGATAACTTACCTTACACTTCATATTTCAATACATCTAGGAAGATCTCGACAATTTTGTATTCCTATTTGAGCTTCAACGAATGAGCCAGAGGAAGAGATGGATACATGTTCCCGTTGATAAGCATCACCGCTTTGAGGCTCCTAGTTGAGCTGTCGATGAAGACACGCCACTCCGATGGGTTACAGGTGATTCTAATTAGTTCGAAAAGACCAGTTACATTTTGGCAGAAGGGCAACTTGACAGGTGAAAAAGCCAAACAATACTGATGACGCTTCCAATGACTTGCGCCTTGCACACTTTCAACTGCCAAATTGAACTGCTTGATACTCGACGTCAAAGGCTCGGCTTTGAACTTTGTAAGATCAAAAGTTCCGATCAGGTCGGTTTATTTTTGTTTTGTTTTGGCTGGGATCCTATAAGTTGTTTACCTCAGTTGCGCCTATGTAACCTGGATCAGTGATGTTCTTTTCTAAATCGATGTTCTCTTATGAAGACGCCTATCGACTGTTTTGATTTAAACGAATGCGTGCAAAGAGCTCAACACAGTGTGATACTGAGACGATGGGAAATAGAAAGTTATGATATATGATAGCATGCACATTCTTTGTTTGAAAGGGTCAAGCATGCCGAAGAATCAATTACATGGATGATCACTTTACTCCCTCCAAATTCGTTGTATTGCGAATTTCTTAACTCATTTTGCCCTCTGCATCATTCTGCCAAATAGCAAAATATACATATTGATATAAAATTACAAATGGAAATTCTATTTTTTTTTTCTTTTTGATTTTTGAAAAAGATCGCACGCTTTTAGAAACGGAAATAAATGAAAAATTGTGATTTTGGAAAATCTGGAAACTTTTGGTTTTGGATTCCAATTAATGTCTCAAATATCACAAAAATACGGATTTTTGAATAATGACCAACTTTATACTCCGTATTTCTATGGCTCTTGCCAGTGATCCAGTACAGGAAACATTCATGGTATATATTTTTCAATAACACTGAATTAAAAAAAATAAAGGTAAAAAATAATTAAATTAAAAAAAATCCCAAAATATTTGCACTTAAACATTCCACTATCCAATTAAGCAAAACTTTCTATCTTACTTTCAAGACTTTTTTTTCGCAGGTGAAATGAGCTGTCACAGATTTGTTATAATCCCCAAAGGACATGCGTTGAAATATACTTTGGACGCCTTAAACATTTTAGTAGATGTTGTCACAGAGTAAGTTTTCACTATTGTCTTAATAAATTAACGACAAACATAGCAAATGCTTACAATATCTTGATGCAATCTGTACCGAATTCATCTATCAACAACGACTTCTCTGAATTTGAACAATTAAAAGTGAAATGAACTGGTGAGCGTACGTTACCTATATTCATATTAGTATCTATGATGGCAGAATGTTTTAGAAATTATTGCCACTTTTCGAAAGTTCTCGAAAGTTAAAACTTCTCTTTCGACGATTCAATGCTGAATATATCTGGAAATTAATAGAAAATAGGTTATTTTCAAAACAACAATGTCCATATCCCAAAAGCAAGTATTTCAGGGAATAAGTCATTTGTTTTGCTTTCTAGATGGAAGCAATTAGGTTATAACACTTACTGATAAAAGGCAAAATTGTCAAATTTTGTTACTCAGTACACTTAAGAGAACTGATATGAAATGCCAAATTAATTATATGTAACCTTTCTAAAAATTCTGCGATAGTCTATGTATGTTGGTAGTGTTCTTAACTTGTTAGCCATCGCTCAAATTAACGATGTGATATAAAATTATCTTGTCTAATAAGAGAATATTTTCAGAACAGTTCAATGATTCCTAACTATTAGTATTTTCATTAGGAAACCTTCCTCATGAAAAAAAAACCCTATAAATAATAAAGGAATAGAATCACTTTTAAATCCATAACAGTGGATTTTTCACCAGATTCAAATGGGTTTTAGCCTATTTTTCTAACATAGTACATCATCAATATTCATATATTTAACTATTGCTATATATAAACGCTTTTTTTCGGAACTATAAATTTGACACTACTTGAGTAAAAGCAACATAAATATTCTCAAAGGAACATACATGAATACATAATAAATTTCCGGGAAATACAATACTTCACCAAAGACTACATTCTTAAAGCATCCACTAAAAAAGTATAAAGCTGCAGGATAACCATAAGGTAACTCCTAAAATATCTTTTATTCGTAAACTAATTTTATTGATCTTAGTCTTTGGCTGTGATAGAGAAGTAACTTTAATGTTGATATTAACGGTCAGGAAACACACGGCAGCCAATGACCGGACAGCCTGTACTTCTGCCAGTTGAAATTTATATAATATTTCTCAACAAAATGGGTTTCTCCAGTCCAGTAGATTTTATCGCTATTTCAGTTATGTGATATCCTTTTAGCTGTGGTTGATGTTGAAAGTCCTAAAGAGATGTTTCTTCTGCTATTTGGAACATTTCTTTGTTTTTTTTTTTATTTTTTCGCTCCAGTCCAGAACTCACCAGATTTTTAATTGTGTATGAATCAACTTCGCATGCAACGACATTACATTTTAGTCTTCATTCGTTTATTTCCCTCAAAACATTTAATTATGCTCTGCGCGCTTGTGACACCATCGTCTTATTCTGTTGAATATTATCAGATTATATATATTCGATTTGTCTAATTGAAATGCTTAGGAAACAAATCAAGCTGTTGAAATCATAATGGATTGGCTAGACTGCGTTTTATCTTTGCATTTTACTTTTTCGTTTAGCTCGTATTTAATCCTTGGTATCCTTAATTGTTGTCAATGCAAATCAGATTAAAACCAGCAAATATAAAGGATAATTATATAAATACCAAGCTATTTCATTATGGAGACGATAGTAACCAGTTTTTTCGTCTTTGATGTTCATTATTCAATGAGCTTATCAGCCAAAACATAACATTGCTTATAAATATACCTAATTATGGTAGCACTGATTAATTTTCTATTTTATTAGATTTACAATTTGTGATCATTAGCTTCAGCCATCCAACAGAAATAAAAGATATACTTTCAAGATCGAGACTTCAAGGAGGATTTCGCTTTGACTTAAATAAGATTTCTTATTCCGAAAATTAATTTTTGTATACAAAGGAAAATATCAAAATATTTTCTTAGCCTATTTCATATCAATTAATTTTAATCTATTCAGCGGTCTTTCTATATAACTAACTAGTAACCCAACGAGCAGACATTTGCGTATCATGATAAATAGGTGTTTTCTTGTGGAGAGACCTTGCCTTGAATATCTCTTGCTACACGATCTCACCCCAGAACTGAAGAGGAGCGCATATATCCGATGTAAATATGCTGGAAATATGATTTGTTCATTGTAAATTCTAGTAAGAATATAACTCCTGAAATATGATTACATGAGTTCTCAACTCGGTATTTATACCGATGGCACAACACATTAAACATGTCTTAAGATTATGTCCGATTGGTCCGGTAAAGGAAAACAGTCAGCATATTTTAAAGAAAACCGTTAATCAGTTCTTAAGAAACTTACCTAATACGATAAATTATTTTAATTAATTGGAAAGAGACATCCGTTAAAGAAAAAATCAGGTGAATAAAAGAAAAGAAAAAAAAACGACCACGCTATAGGGGGATCATATATATGTGGTTGAAGAACTTTTTTTAAAGAGTAGTTTTGCCTTTTATTTTGTATATTTTCTGTATATATATATATATATATATATATATATATATATATATATATATATATATATATATATATATATATATATATTTCTTTCTCTTGTCTCGGTGTTTGACCGTGAGTTCAAACTCCGACAGCTGACAGGCTAATCTGAATTGACGTTTACCGTGAAACTTTCGGAACAGTGAACTGCACATAAAATGTCTAGATTAAGATTCACGAAACTTCTGCACTTGTCATTCGCCCTTGTCATTCCAAGCCAAAATGGTTGCTTAAATGACGAGTTGAACATTGATCATAAAGGGAAAAAATGTTGTTGATATCATATTCTGACGTGATGGACACTTTCTTTGTTACCAGTTTTTCTTTTACCTTATATCTTCATAATTTTTCATGTTCTTAGCCGAATTCTATTCCGATTTTTATTGTCTATTCACCCGATTAAATTAACGTTCGTCCGTTTGTTTTTCAACTCATCCTTCGAAATATTTTACTTTATGCTCCCTTAAGCACCTTATACCCTTTTTATTCAATTTAGCGTCTTTCTTCCGCTATCATTCGTTTCATATGTTCTCGTGTTTCATTTGTAATATTTATTCCTTTATTTTGTATTTGTTATATTCTCTTTCATTTTCTTTTTTTATTCTTTTAGCCGTTTTCACATTCATTCTCTTATATTTTCTTTTTGCCCTATACAAGAACCAAGGGCGTCTTAAGGTAAAGGGTTTCTGAAGGTCTTTATTTTTTGAGTCATTGTGAGCAAGAGGCACAATTTATGCGGATATGTGGTAAAGATAATGTTTAACCCTAAATTTGATATTTTTGATGTTGTAGCAGTATGTAAATTCCTATTCCAGTAATACTGTTACAAAAAGCACTAGTTCGTGTGAAGAAGATATCCATGTAGAATTTACACCTTACAAACGAAATACGAAGAGAATGAGAGTAGCTTGCCTCAATATACTTGGCGTGGCTGTGAGTGTCAAATAGGGGAAAACTAATGAATGTAGATTGATTAAACCTTTTGCATGTGGAGGCCCTTTTAGACTCCATAGAGACTAGAAAGTGAAGTGACAACAAGCGCTTATAGCACCAGTACTCAATTTTGGTTAGATATTACTCTTGTAAGATTAGAGCCAAAAATGAGTATGATAAAAGGAACCAACCGTTGTTCCAGCATCTTCAGCTATGAGTCATATATACGACTTCCATTTGAGGCCTGGAGTGAGCTTAAGGATTTCAAGTCAAGGACTCCCCACCTAGAGAGAACAACCGCTCATTGTGACAGACGGAAATTAAGGGTCTTCTTTTTGCAAGCAACAAGAACATCTCTTTAAAAATCATTTTTTATTAAATTTCCTAATTCTACCTTAATAAAACCAAAAGTAAGGTGGAAAAGTAATTTTCTGCAGCTTGTGGACCGCCAGTTTCTAATCGGAGTCATAAATGCTATTTTTAAAAATTGAGCAGGAATATCGCCATCGTTGAACTGTCATAGTGAAACTACATATTCAATAAGTATGTTCTGTCTTAACCAGGTCCTTTCAAACTACATGAGTTCATATATCTGAGAATGAAGAAAAATATGTAATTTTAAAAAAGATATGAACTTCTTCTTTGATATCCTCCATATTTAGTTGTTAAACTAAATTTCGAACCGAAAGCTTTATTTGACGGTGGTATATATTTCTTATTACGATGTCAATGTCGAGATATTAGATAAATTTATATCACTGGATTAAATAAAGGGCCCAGTTTAAAACTCCATGAAGGTTACTTAATCAATAAATACATGAAATGGATGAAAAAATGAAAATTAGCATATTTTCCGAATTTTTCAGTTGTGATTCAGGCAGAGAAAAAAAAAACAAACATTTGTTATATCTTTTCGGTGGGCTTCCGTGAAAGAATATTTATTTATAATATGCTAGTAGTGTACCGCTTTTCGGTTCGAGAATTAGAATTAGCCAGCTGAAGACAAATTTCTTCCTATTCTATTCCGTTCCCTTACTAACAAACAGACTTTGCATAGGCATGAAGTAATTCTCTTCCACTTTATGTGTTAAATAATGGAGTAGACAGGGCTCTCTATCTTTGTGTGAAAACCAGTCTTTGTAAATGACTACCGATTTCAAAATCCACGAAAGAATCAACGGGATTTTAATTTCCGAGATTTTCCAAGTCAACAATTTTCTCAAATAGCACTCTGTGGAGAGATATAATTGCCTCGGTCCTAAGGATATTCGGATATTTAAAAATATATAGATTTAAACTTTCTATTCTGTATATAGACTTAAGTGATTATATGACCAGTTATTTCTTTGGGTTATTTTCTGTGTAAATATTGGTGTAAAATAACATGTAACAATTCTTCCCAAATATATTTGCTAGAACCTTTCCAGTTTACATACATTTGTTGCAGCTCATATCCAAATAGAAGGAAATGGGGGTAAAAGTTGAATTGTGCCAGTTAGCAGTCAAAACTGTCTTTCACATGGACTTGATTACGAATTCTTATCTTGCAGTTGGAAAATATGCAATTATATATACCCAGAAGTTTAATCTTTGCAAATTTCAAAGTAAACACATATTTAAATTGTTTAGGGAACTTAGAACTTAAGTAGGGGAACTTATATATGCGTGTGATGGAATGAATATCAGCGCTTAAAAAAGAGTCGAAGACCCGACTCGAATTTCAGGATAGGTTGTTGCATTCACATTCACGGTAATGGCTTGGTACCAGCATGAAAATACTTCCGAAACTGATAGGTATCTGAATGTAGTTGTTAACGGACTGTAGCAAT
Source organism: Acanthosepion lycidas (assembly GCA_963932145.1). Lineage (NCBI taxonomy): Eukaryota > Metazoa > Mollusca > Cephalopoda > Sepiida > Sepiidae > Acanthosepion > Acanthosepion lycidas. The sequence continues at coordinate 146,085,744 of OZ010574.1, forward strand.
CAACGCAGGTGTCCCACATGTATCAATTCTTTGACCAACCCTCTTTTTACTTTACATAAATGATCTACCTAAGAATATCTTCCGATCATTTGTGAATATCTATACCAATTAGACTCCGATATGCTGGTGCAACTCTAAAGCTTGTGATGATTAAAACTTTTCAGTTGATCTTTCAACCGATCTTGCTCGTACTTCCCAGTGGACGAAAATGGCTGGTTACATTCCATGCCTTGAAAACCAATCTAGCTACATTCCATCATCGCCGATCGAACATTGAACTAACAGCAGTCACCATAAATGGATGTTTACTGGGGATAGGCAACACGCCTTGAGAAACTGTTTGGTCTTAAACTCACCCTTACTTCATATGGAAATCGTATATGAATGTAAAATGGTAGGTTTACTGTACATAAGTCAGTGCTAAAATCGTGACAAGTTATATTTGGTCTGATGCTACACAGTTCTTATTTTCCAGTCTCTTTAGAGTCCGAAAGCATACCAGAGTTCTTGAATTTTATGTTTATACATTCTTTTTAAAATTTATAATTTTTTAAAAATATTTGTATCTATAAAAAGAATGTATAAACATAAAATGTCTTAAAATAATTGTCGGACTTTGTCCATTTCCTAATGTGTGACGTCATTTGTTTACATTTGATACCCCATGAGCAGATATGAATGTACGTGAGAGATTCATGGATGATCGAAGTTTAAAAGCAGTAAATTCGAGTTTACTAGTCGAACGACCCTCCTTGGCCGAATCGGTTAAAAGTCATCTCAGGCTAAATGATAGTCCCGTATAGGATACAGGTTCTAATACACTCGGAGCACGGAAATTTCCTATAAAAAGTTCTCGGACATTCAGGCTGGTAAATATTGTTTATTATAAAAAGAGAATTTATTTAAATATTTGTGACTATAAAAAGAATGTATGAACATACAATTTCATTATATATGATGGGTAAATTGTCGTCATTTTTTTTATTTTTTGAAGTAGATGCTGAAAGTAATCATCTCAGCAAGGAAGTTAAAACAGATTGAATAAAGGTATATTTATATGACACGTTTTACAATTTTATTACATTTGACTTGATTAAATGCCAAGATATGTTTATCTGATTTTTAAATGTGCTCTTATACAAACCGACAATACCTATACGTAATATCCAGTTTACTCCACAACACACAATACATGTATAAATTCATAGAACTTAAGATCTGACTATTTTTCTGGAATTATTTTTTACTGCATATGTATTACGCAATTATTTTCTTAATTGAACCCGGCATATTAAAATGTGATTAAAGTATTTTTTGACTGATATTCTGCTACAGAGGATTTATTTCAATGCAACAGTACAGCTCAAATTCTGCGTGAAAATTACCTCAAAGATCATCTCTCAAATACCGAATTGACTCGATTTTTGCAGTTCTTATTTTCATACTGGCAGATAATTTTCAGATGTTATGAGTACAGTAGTTGAACGCTTATTTATAAACCAGGGAATTAAGAAAAATATATTTGAAATGGTAGACTACGATGCATTTGAGAGAGAAAATTTGGTTGTTGACCTTTTTTTCTTTTAAATGACAAAGGCTTGGAAAAGAATAAGACTACGCTGGAATCAATAGGTGTAATTATGTTGCTTTCTGAATAAGCAACCGTATTCCTTTTGAAACAGTTGTTGCAGTTTAAGATATCTAATATATATGTGGGGGAGATTACCTGATTACGTGACAAGATGTTCTCACAAGGATAGCTTAACTTAATTACAAAACTAACTTGACAAAATCCCGTCTCATATAAGGAGGCTGACTTTGACTTTCCATTTAAGTATTTATATAAGTATTCATATAAACATTTAAGTTGAATGAAGTAAAATGAATTAAATGGCGTGTGATCATATATTCACCGCATTTAAACAGCGTTATTTGCGAAAAATTGAAGCCTAATATTTCTTTCAGTTTTATTGGCCGACTTTTAAAATATGTACATTGATTCATGATAGATAACCGAATATAACGACGGGAGTTGTTTGGTTCTTTTGAGTTTCAATGAATTCTCAAGATAATATGAAAATATTAAGCATTATTCCAGAGAATATATATATTTTTTTTGTATTCTTCAAGACAAATTGCGTTTTGTTTTCATAAATTTGATCCATATATTTGAACTCTAAAGAAGAGGAAAAATGCAACATTGAAATTAGAACCCGGATAAAATTATTGAAAAGTTAATTACAAAAGTTAAACAAAATACTAAGGAAAGCAATAAAAATAGTGCTAATAGAAAATAGTGTCCATCTTCTTAGTCCAGTATCCATTGCCATATATTTCCATTGGTAATGAGAAAAGAATATAAGCGTTGAGATGTAACAGAGACTCAAATTTTGTACATTATCCAGAATCAGGTTATAGACCTGATGTTTTTAATGACTTCATTTTAATAAAATTTTTGGAGCAAAATGTGATACAATTTGTCAACTAATTGGAAGCCACATGTCTTTCGTTCATATTTATTAGGTTGGTGCAAAAATAATGACGTAATAATGTCGTTTTTTGACGTATTTTTAACGTCAAAAACCACATTATTACGTCATTTTTTTTGCACCAACCTAATAATTTTTAAAAGAATGAAATTTTTTTCTTAGAACATGTTATGGTATTAAATCCAAATTTGAAATTTTACTCATTCCATGAGATTTGAATTTACTGATTTTTTTAAATTTTTTACTATTCTTTATGTTCAGCGTTTTGATTTTGTCTGCTCATCCACCATTAATAGTACTTACTGCTCACTAGGTTATTCTTTGAACTTTACGTTTTTCTAATTTGCCTGTATGGTTTCATTGTGCAAATTCTGAATAAGAAAACGTATAATGGCAACTTTACTACGTCGTTTTTGTTGTATTTTCTTTATCTCTACAGGAATCCGATATTAATATTTCATTTTTCCACTTAAACTAATTTCAGGTTAGTGTCATTGCTTACGATTTTTATTATCCCTACCAAATCACAAAACATGGATTAATTTCTCATATTCTTCAAATTTGTCAAAATATACTATTCTATAATTTATTGTTGCACCACATATTTGTCACATGCAACTGTAGAATTATAGACTAACTTCTTAAATGATGGTAACTCTATTTAATTTTAGTTCATGGTTTTTTCTACGCAAGTTAAATTTGACCGATTATTTTCTGTTATTGTCGCCATTGCAAATTTCAGGAATGTCGCTGTTTTGAACTTTGATGCATTCAACAATTATTTCCTCTGACAGTTCTCCAGTAGTCGTTCCGCATTATTTTTTTTTAATCAGATTGTTTGTAACTTCATTTACATGCTCTTTTACGTTTTCATGATCCCCAGACAGATGCCGGAGTTTTTTCTGCTTTGGTTATATTTTCTAATTTTTGCTGTGAAATATTTTCTAATTTTTGCTGTGAAATATTTTCTACATTGAATCTGACATCATTCGTTTTGATCGATGAGCTGTGAATTGTATTCACTGGGATATTTCTTAAACATAATTTCACTGTTTCTTTTATTTGATAACTGTCAATTTCAGTCAGCAGTTTGCAGTTGACAATATTTCTCTTTACGTTATTCCAATTATTACTGTTAATGTTTGCTTTAATATTTCGTCAATGCATCTGTTCGATGCTATGACACTCATCATCAGTGATGCATTTACTTGAGGATCATTTGGGGTTTGCAGTTTTACGCCACCACACGCCTGCTACACTGTGATTCAGCCGATATTAACTTATGTATCAGCCGCCAGTTAAACTCTTCTCATAATGTCAGGTTCTTCTCTCTACGACTCTTTAGGATTTTATAGTCCAATCACGAGTAAGTAATCATCTTTCGTTTCAATCACTAATAAAAAAAAAAAAACGCACTACTCGATTATAATTTAATCTTTCGTCCTATATTTCAACTCATTCTTATCAATCACGCATTCAGCAGTAAAAAAAAGAAAAAAAAAACTTTCACTTGTGACTGTTAGGCGAAAAAACTAAAACAGTTAGTCGGTAAATTAGGGCTTGTCAATACTCTTTTTTCCGATTTAGTTTTAGATCATACATAAAACCACTTTCCTATCCAATAAAAAGTTCCTCAATAGTAACTATAATTTCGACACACATTCTCCTCAGTGATTTTTTTATAATTATAATTAATAGTATTTTATTATTATTTTCAGTTTAGAGGTTGCATCTAAGGGAATGATGTCAAATGAAATCTCTTAAAACTATAGACATATTTGCAATTAAGATTGATTTAATATTTACACTGAATGTTTTTTTATTTATTTTTTGTCGTTCGAGATGGATATATGATATCAAGCGGCGTTTCCAAACAGTCACATGTACACGGATATCAATGGTCACAGGACTTCTCTTACTTTATCAAATTATATTTTATTCTTTCATGTCAAATTACAAATTGTCGTCATTTCAATAATTCTAATATTTAAACTCATCGAAATATGTACTGCAAATGAAAAATCGTTTTGATTGTCCTAACTTTCGGCAGTCCCAAATTGCATATAGTATTAAATTTTATCTTATCAAATCTCTGTAAGCAATTCAATATTTTACATATACTGATCATCAACTGACCGAGACTATGAATTTGATTATTTCTAGTACCACACTTATTCTTAATTCCATTATCTTTTGAAATATATTTTATACTGATCCATATTGATGTTGTTGTTGTTATTGTTATAATTATTATTATTATTATTATTATGGAGAGCAGAGAACGCATTGCGTGTCGCTAAAGAAAGACTCCGCGAAAAGGCCATATTAGGCGCCGTAGCTACTGGACGAGCTGGCCTTTCAGGTTTTTTCCTACCATTCGGGTGGACAGAGCCAAAGGTAAAGAAAAGAACCTTTTAATACAAGAAGAAGTACGTAAGGGCGAGGAGGAGAAAAGGGTGGCAAAGATGGTAGGACTAAGGCAACAAGGTGCGTGGACCAATTGGGAATCCATGATTTATAGGAGAATCAAATGGTCGGATATATGGAGCAATGACATCAACATAAAGTTCCTGATTCAATCTGTATACGACACACTTCTCAGTCCTACCAACCTCCATCGATGGTACGGAAAGAATCGCCACTATGCCACTTGTGTTCGCGTCCAGGAAGCCTAAAACATATTCTAAGTAGCTGTAAGACAGCACTAACGGAAGGCCGGTATAGATGGAGGCATGGCGAAATATTAGAAGAGATAGCAAAGATACTTAATATGGCCATCAGCACCAATACTTTAAACACAGATAAAAGAGCCATAGAGTTCCATAGAGCTGGTGAGAACCCTCCAAAAAAACACAAGAACATAGCAAATATTCTGTCACAGGCAACAGACTGGGAATTAAGGGTCGACTTAGGGAAAAGACTAAAATTCCCTAATCACATCGTGCAAACATTATTACGCCCCGATTTAGTGTTCTACTCTAACAATATTAAAAAGGTTATAATGTGGGAACTGACGGTGCCTTGGGAAGAGCATGCAGAAGAAGCCCACGAACGGAAGATGTTAAAATATGACGAACTATTAGCGAGTTGCAAAAACAATGGGTAGAAGTCAAACTGTTTGCCAATCGAGGTGGGAGTAAGGGGTTTTGTTGCAAGGTCCCTATGCAAAGCTCTAACTGATATTGGCGTAGTAGGTGCTAACAAAAGAAAGGCGATTCGGACCATAACTAATACAGCAGAAAGGACAGCAAAATAGTTATGGATTAACCGTGATAGCTCATGGACATCAATGTAACAAATAATTATCAAGCCGGGTAAATTTGTAAATAATTTTAATATAATTGCAACATGGCAATATTATAAACATTGTAATTTAAAAGCATTTATAATTTTTTTTTTTTTGTGTGTGTGAATGTGAGTAAATACATGAATTGAATTGTACAAGTACAGTCAAAGAATATATCTCGTCAATTTGTAAATTGTATTATTTGTAAATATGATTTTTATGTTAAACCCGTATTATACGCGGTAACTTTTATGTTACTATTTACCTTTTTTTAGCGGTTCGGCGCGACAAATCTCGTAAGACTTTTTGTCCATTATTCTCATAATTTTTTTTTTTTTCTTTTCGAACGCAAGACTTTTTTCTTTTATTCGAACGTAAGGCCTTTCGTCTAGTTTTTATTTATTTATTTTTATTTTTTTATTTATTCGAACGTAAGACTTTTTGTCTATTTATTTATTTAATTTTTATTCGAACGTAAGACCTTTCGTCTATGTTTTTTTTTCTTTTTTTTTTATTTATTTATTCGAACGTAAGACTTTTTGTCTATTTATTTATTTAATTTTTATTCGAACGTAAGGCCTTATTCGAACGTTGGACCTTTTGTCTAATTTATTTATTTAATTTTATTTTAGACGAACATTTCACATTTTTGTATATTTTAAATCGGAACCATAACGCGTATATAGTGTATTTATAGTGTTTTTCTTCTTGATCATTACCATATATCGTTTGTATATATATCATTTTTATTTTATCAGTTTGTAATCGCTTTTTAGCGATACATATATATAAATATAATTTAAAAAATATTTTTTTATTCGAACGTAAGACATTTGTCTAATTTATTTTATCTTTTATTTATACGAACATTTCCCTCTTTTGTATATATTATTTGTATTAAGAAACAGGCTAACGATAAAATGTGATAATAGCGTTGAGTTCAAGTATCCCCTTTAAAAAAATGGAAAAAAAGTACAAAATGAAAACGACAAATAATTAAACCTTAAAATACTCAAGGAAATAAGGTAAGATTTAGGAATATTAAGATTACCTCCTCAGTTATCCATCGAAACTGCAATCCGCCGAAATAAGAAAAGAAACCAGTCCCAACCGCAGGCCATTTAAAACTTAGTCCGCGAAGCAGATTGGTTGTTACTAACATCCAATCGGATGTGCGGAACATGTGGTCTTTCTTCCACTTATTCTTTAAAAACGCCAGAGTAGCTGTTAGTGTTTAATCAAAAGGGGGAATGAGGGGTTGATCTTCCCTGATTGGGTCGACTTGGTGATGGGGAGTATGATGTTGAAAGACCCGAAACTCCCTGATGAACCAAGTCAAAACATCACTGACGACCCCCTTGTGCGCCTACTTAAAAGCGTATTTACGAATTATTATTTATTTTCTTTGATTTCTGACGTTTACACATTTCTTTCCGGGTCCCGCCCAGGGACCTAAGGTTAGAAATGGCATCAGACACTTTCCACTGACAATAAAAAAAAATTACATAAATAAAGCCCCTTATTATTATTATTATCATTATTATTGAATCTAGTTTTACTCTGATATTTATAAGAAATATCCCAAAGGACGATTCTTTAGATTTTTAATAGTTTTCCACCGCTTTTTATGTTCAATATCTCTTTCCAGAACGCAAAATATATTATTGATAGTATTAAGTTTTTCACGTGAGATAAACTTCTCTAAATTTACAAGGTGTTTCCATAAGAATCCGTATCCCAACCTGATCACTATAATAAGAAAAAAACAGTTTCAATATTAACAAACATCAACCGAATTGATTCATGCCATGTGAAGAATTTTTCTCATGGGAGCGCAACGAATATCATTTCCGGCAATGTTGGAAATTGGGTTCAATTTTTTCTTAATTATGTAGATTCAACATGTTATTGATTTGAAAAAAAAGACAATTCTTTTTATGAACATTTAGACTTTATTATTTTACTCTGAAATTTAATTATAATCTAAAAATAAATCTAAATAAAAAGTTAATTTTCTTTTTCTCGTTTAATCGTCAGATAATTTTGATTTTTTTCGTTTTATATGTATTAGATCATGTTAATTCTTTTGTATGAATTATCCAATTTATTACATATTTTATATTATCAATGTTGGTTTTATTTAGTTTAAGTAATTTTCTGCAGAACAAATTTGTGCTTGGATGTAGTTTTTAATACACAAGGCATTATTAATTTTTTTCTGTCCATTTTTCTTATTTTCTCGAAACGAACATCTCGGGTTAATGAAAAATACATATACTGAAATTAAATAAACACGTAATTTTTCATTTTCAGAGATTTGATATTTCGTGTCGACAGGCATTTTTTGATTATCATTTTTACTTTCAAATTATTATCATTTGTTTAATGTTTAATTTTTATTTCATTTGAGTTCAGCTGAATTATTTTCATAGATATTTTTTTAAGTTTTTTTTTCCATAAAAAATTGATTTCTTCTAAATTGAGGTGAAAGAATCACTGACGATTACTTTTTTGAAAAAAAGTGCAATCAATTAGGATCACGCATTTTCCCTTTTAAAGCGTAATAAATTGACAGTTAACCATGAGAAAATTTGTGTGATGCAGTTATCTCGGTAATACAGCGTAGCTAACTGAATTACAATTATAGAAATAGCTAGAAAGTGACTCACACTTCCGGTGTATTTTTTAAAGAATTATCATTATTTGTACTGCTCTCCGTCTCCAAATCTGTATTCACGCGCATAGTTAGTGTGACAAAATTGAAAATATTATCCATTTATGGACAGTAATGAAAGAAATTGAATGGACATTTTTATGTATTTTATATTTAATACAATATGTGGCAATATTATCTCAAATAAAACGTAATATTGTCCAGTTCAGAAAATTAATCCACAAATATATCCTTGCGATTACAGCCTATGCATTCATTCTCATGATCACGATTATAATATTGAGATCAACAAAATCGATTTTTATTTAGTAATTATTTTCTGTTTTCCACCAGTTGTTTCTGTTTCAAATATTCCGCGATATTTGCAGTTTTTCTTACGCATTTATCATCTTGATCACTTCAGGTTTATATATTTCTGTCATTTTACATCTTTGCTTTGTACATCGCCAGGATTCTTGATTTTAATGAAAATTTGATATTATTGCTTCAATCCATTCTCATGTTTGAAAAAAAGTCTAAAAGCATACATATGCATTAGATTATTATTTTTTTTGTCTCTGGTTTTCTAAGTTTATGTCCTACATTTCATTTCCGCAAGGCATGACATTGTCGTGCCGCTAGAAAGACTAGATCTAAAATAACACTTTTCCAAAAGTTTATTCCACTCTTTATTTCTACTTTAATAAATATACGATATGTTCTATAAAATTTTATCTGTTTATATAAATAAGTTTTATCCATGATTAATGAATAACTCCTAGAAATCTGTTTAATATACTGAATCCATTACTCATTTACACCTGATTGAATTAACATATGTCAAACATATATTGAGCTTGGTTAATAAATAATTATTTGTTCCTCTCTTCCGTTTGTTTGTCTAGTATTTTACCTGCAAATGAGTACAGCTTTATAACAAATCATATATGCATTAGGTATATTGTCCAATTATAACAAATCATATATGCACTAGATATATTGTCCAGTTATGATCTACATTAGATATTATTTCAAAATTGGCCTTTCATAAGTTACCAATGTTCCCTTATCTATTCATCTCTAAATCAAGGTAATTTTGGTTTTTGTTTTCATTTTGATATTCATAAATCATCAGGTTGTTTTTAAGACCGAATACTACCTTGAATCAGCGGGAATAATGGGGGCAAGCTTTTATTTCCGGACTACTGTCTTGAATATTTTCTGGAAATTATTTTTTTATTCTACGGGATCTGGTATCACTGAGGAATGCTCGTTCATTTGCTGTGATCTTGGGACTCCGCTTGACAGTGGCCTTAAATATTGTCTTGTCTTTACTTCCAAATGGTTATTTCATATGAAACCAATTAGTATCACAGTCACTAAAAGTAATTAGCTTGTGAAATGCTAATGGTAATGAGAATATTAATCTCTTCCTTATAAAGAAATATTTTGACATTCATTGACCATGTCATCGATTAAAAGTATGAAATATTTTTCTTAAAACATGTTTTCTCATGGCCAGTAGATGTTATCACATGAAAAACCATAACCAAGATAATTCATCTGTATATTCTAGTGAAGGTGGTCAGAGTTTTAGATGTTAAAACCTGACATGTCTCTTAAAGCCCAAATTTGGATACAGATTTAAATTATAAACTGTGCATATATAAGCTTCTATTCTTTATCTTCTTTTTTCTGTGTCCTTTCAGAAAGTTGCCGATCATCGCTCTCCATAATTTCCTGACCTTTGTAGCTCTTATTAAATTTTCTCTTTTGCTTCCAAACCTAAACTTCGTTCCGCTATTCATTTACTTTAGATCGCTAGATAGGTTATGTGTTGTTTTTCTCTGACACATGTTTTTGGTTTGTCCTGCCCTTATCAAATTCTGCAAGTCGTTTTTCCTCGCCACGTGGCCTAAAATGTCCAACTGTCTCTTTCTGATGTTCATTAACTGTGTCTTTTTTTTTTACATTTTCTCTAAAATTTAGTCGTTGCTCACATCTTCCTTAATGCCTATCTTTAGAAGGAATATTTCACTATGTTATTCTCAGCATCCTTTTGTATTACCATACTTCTGCTGCTTCAATTTCTTCTTCATCTCAGAGGATATTCTGCAACATTCACTGTTATATTGAAGTACATAACAATTCAGTAATACTTTCTGTTTCTAACGAAATTTTTCTGTTTCTTAATACTTTGCAGAGATTAAGGAAGTTCATGTTGTTTCTTTATGTCTATCCAATCGTCACAGTGTCATATGCATATCTTATATTGTTAAGATTGTTGCTTGCTTATGATATGAATACCCTGTAATTGTTAATTGGAACACTTGAAATGGCCTCAATTATACACGAATGAATTGTGTATATGCAAACAGAGCAGCATTTATCTTAAATATAATTTTAAATTATTAACTAAAAAACGAACGATTTGCGAATATATGTTTATAGAGACTATTTTTCCTGGTTTGTGGAATCCGCTCCCAAACTTAGTAAAAGACACATACACACGCACACACACACACACACATATATATATATATATATATATATATATATATATATATATATATATATATATATATATATATATATATACCAGTATTATAAAATTCAAACCTCAGGTTTTCAAAAGTTGTAATTAAAGAAAATGCATTTTCAATGATAAAAATCAAACTGACTGGATGCATAGCGTATTATTAGACTTACAGCTTGTGGCTGCTAAGTGAAAAATCTAATTACATGCATCACCTTTCAATTTAAACGGAAGTAATTTACGGTAAATTTTAAGAACGTTGGTAGCATATTAAGCTAAGCATATTAAATATAATTAGGACAAATTCATCTTCTATGAATATCGATGAACTATATAGTAACAAGTTCTATAATAATTATTATATACATCTTTATCTTAACTATTGTTTCAGGACTTTTTCTTTTTACATTTAATACGGAATCTAACGATGAGACTAAACGCATTTCAGAAAATATCTATATAAACAGTCAGCACATCTCAATCATCCATCACTGAAAATGGTATGTATAATGTTTGTACGTTTGATGATTGAAATTTATATTAAAAATCATAATTCTTTTGCAATGGATATGATCTCATCGTTTACCTGGTTGTTAGAAAAAAAAAGTCAGGCGACATTTTTTCAAATATCGCGAATTTGTCTCAATGCGCATATATCTTTGACATTATCCAACTTTTTTTTCTTTCAATTTCAATTATTATATATAAATTCCAAGTGTTAATTAATGAAGTTTCGTAACATTTCCTTCTCAATTTTTTGCCCATTAAATAAAACCTATTTTTTTCAGGTCGTGGAAAAAGGTGAAAGCAAGTGAAAAAATTTTCAAAATAAAATACCAGCATCTGAAGAATACATGTGAGTAAATTGATATGCATCTTTTTTATACTTTATACAATCACAAAATAATCCGTGTCATAGAAGTGTTTATAAAGACAGAACATTTCTAATTATAGCTCATCTCACTGACAATATTGCAGATCAAAATACAGCAACTTGTTTTCATAGATATGAACTTAAATTATTAGACAGGACCAATATTATACATGCGTAATGTTGAAAAGCGAGATAACACAAGATAATATGATTATATTAAAAAGATTTTGCGAAATATGTAGGTGTTCTTAAACCCTTTGAAGAAGAAAGCCTTTCCACAAGAAAATATTATTAACTTTAATGACACATATCCTAACTGAATTCATTACAAATTTAGCAACTATATTAAACTTGTCAATAGGAACTTACAAATGCAGATATAGTGTGTGTTCATTAAAACATGTTATTATTACTGATTTAAAAATGCTTGTATATTTTGCTTAAATGGAAATTTCAGTAGAGGTTTGTGAACATTAATTGTAGTTTCAGTCGGACTAATTTCCACTTTGGTCTTTGTTATTTATTATATTTCATTTGATTTACTCACAACATTCAACATTCAATTGTATATAATTGCCTAAGAAACTCAGATTTACTATAATTTAATTCGTTTATACGTTCACAAATGTTTTTATGTATACTTAACACTAAGGATCCCGTTTTCAAAAATGGTGTCATTAAAAGTATAATTTACTTTAGCTTAATTTTGCAAACCTCATCAATATATTTAGCTAACCCATAATATTTCATGGAATCTTTTCTCGGAATGGTACGTACCGCAGTTAGCATTTAGAATTATAATTTAAAAATTTAAGCTCAGGCCACCAATTTAATAACTCAAACTTGATGGAAAAATATTCAGTATGAATGTCTACAGTTTGTTTAGCTGAGTCTTGTTTGCTAAACGTTGTCGATTTTTGAACAACCAGTGAATGATAAATTAATTTTCCACAAAAGCTGAAAAATAGCTTGCTGTCAAAATTTCTAGAAACTTGTAATTTCAGATTAATTTTTTAATGGCTGCGTATTGTAAATTGCATTTGAACAACAAAATCGTTTTCGGCGATGTCTATTGATATATTCGTTGTCACTGTTAACTAATCAATTGTAATATTTCAAAATATAGCAACATTGATTGAAATCTGAGAACAAAACGAAAAGAAGCAGATGATTTAGGAAGCATGAGGAAAGTCAATTTGGAGATGCTTAAATCATGCAAGTGGAACAATTTAAATAACTGAGAACATTTCAAAAGATGACATAAACTGCATCTGTGAAATTCGAAAGTGCGTTGGAACAGCAAAACACCTTCCAAAACTAAGCAAAGAATAAAGAAATGGGAAAATTCCGTTAGAAACGAAGAAAAGACAATTGAATTGCCCTGAATGGCAGTGAATGCTTGATAATCTGCTCACAGATTAATAATATACTGAAGCAACATAAATTTCGTTCAACAGAAGGATGCTGAGAATACCATGAGCAATGAGTAATTCTTGGAGGAAAGTAGTTAAGGAAAAGTACACATTAACATCAGAAAGTGTAAGTTAGCGTTACTAGCGCACGTAATGAGGAAAGGTGGCAGTGAAAATTTGACTGTCACAGGACATAGTGAAGACAAGTGTGACAGATGGATACAGCGCATAATCTAGCTAACGAGCTCGTGTAAATGGATGGCAGACCATATAGCAAAAACGACAAAATTTAATAAGAGCTAGAAAAGAAGGGAAAATTCTGGAGAGCCATGGTGTCCACGTCCTAAAGAAATTTTCTTAGTTTATCTTTATTTTAATTCTCTCTCTTACGTACACTCCCCAACCCATATACACGCATGCACACACACACACATACACACACGTCGACAGAAGTGGCTAAAGGTTTATCACTTGTAATATAATTTTATTTCTGAAAATGTAATTTACATACACACTCAGATTTATCTCATAAGAAATTCATGAGCATATAATTATTACTTAAAATCTTTACAGTAAATTTCTAATTAATATTCTAACTTCGTTAAGAAATTTTATTTGAATTGTTATATTTCTTCTGTAATGAAATGGAATTTTTTTTTTATTCGCTCACCTAATGTAAATATTCAGATATTAATCTTCATTCTATTTAGGAGTGTTACAGGATTTATTTTTTTTCAAAAAGTTATCTTCAAATAACTGCGTTAAGAAATTTTCTTAACCGATACAAAGACTGTCAACACGTAGTCAAATCATACTGCATGATAATTTGAATTAATATTACTATAAGATTTCCATTTTTAATTTTAGAGTGGATGTTTGAAAATGCTCTTAAATATATTTGATAATAAATTTTATTTAATTTGAAAGAAGTGGTTGGGTATATATACACGAGGCCATGTTTTGATATACATTTTTGCATTTTCCTCTGATAAAGCTCGCATAATATATTTTATCTAATATATCTATTTTCTATATCTTCCTGCACAAAAACTCAATCGATTTATTTTGCCAGTACATATGAAGGTGCGATGCGTAAATTGTCTCAATTTGAAATGTTAAATATCATGCATGCGCGTTGTTTGCTTTTGATTTTGTCGACTGTAGAGTTGTTTTAGATGGGCACCGTCCGTGAGAAAAGAGCATCATGACGGAATTCATTCCACCAAAAATGTGGTAATAATATTCGCCCCGGAAGCTCCAATACGAACATTTTAAAGTGTTTGGTGATGAATCTGAGGACAGTGCAGAGGATTCGCAAGGACTTGGGTGAATCTAATGATGATTACGAATGTACGTCATCTCGGAAAAATCACTCTCGTCATTCTGATAAGAAAAGAATACCCTAAATTGTTGATGAGTGCCTCAGACCCCACAAGGAGGCCTACATCAACCTTATCTGTATACTCTTTACAGATAATAGATCTAGATAGCATATTCGGAAAGGAATACTACAAAATATTGTCAAGGAAAGTAATAACAAAATACAAAAATTCACTGTAAGTAAGCAAAATACGTAGCTGTCACTTACAGAGACAACACTATTTGCAAGTATATTAACAAGGGCATATATACATATGTATATTTTATGATAAAGTGGAAAATGTTTAGTTTTCTCTAGTAGCCTATATTTTTATATTCAGTTCGAAACAAGAGGTCCACTAAATATTAAAAAAAAACGCCCCTCTAGACAAACACAACGAATAAAAAAATGTTATTTGCCTACTAAGTCTATCACATCTACACTCGAAAAGAATCTAGCTAAACTCAACATAAAAGACATTACTACTACACACAAAACAATAAAAGACTTAGTCAATACTAAGCAAATCAATATGCTAAAACCCGAAGAAAGAGATTACTCTATCGCCTATAATAGTTACCACAAAAATACATACAATAAACCTCAAGGAATCTAAATAATATATAATTTGAACACAAAAGGAACATTTTACAAAATAATACATCAAATTCATTGGT
Source organism: Acanthosepion lycidas (assembly GCA_963932145.1). Taxonomy (NCBI): domain Eukaryota; kingdom Metazoa; phylum Mollusca; class Cephalopoda; order Sepiida; family Sepiidae; genus Acanthosepion; species Acanthosepion lycidas. The sequence continues at coordinate 146,101,031 of OZ010574.1, forward strand.
TGTCCACCGTAAAGAGATTGATCACAACTTTGATATATAAAATTCACCCATGGTCAAAGGAAAATTAATTCACTACGACATAAATGACTAGAGAGTGCCTTAATCGCAAGGTCATCTAGAGTAAATTTTTCGCTCTAGCTCTCACAGCATTTCAGTTCTCCAGGCAGAACTTCTAATATTACAGTGTGGTATACCTAATTACAAAGGTGATGGAAAGTAAAAGAAATATTCTCTAAATGAATTTGGCTGAAAAATAAAAAAAATAAATCTAAAATTCAAAGAACCCTTCTGCCACACGCATGTGTGTTCCTACCAACATGACAAAATTAGTCCGATGAAGTCCTAAAGGACGAAACGCATCACAAGTAAACTTTTCCACTTTTCCACATTCTGTTCTTGATATATAAAAATATATAGCATTAACTCATACATAATTATATACAGTATAGTGAAAGACGGCGGAATGTTTGAAACAAAAGTCCTAATGCGCATAGGAATAGCGTAAGACATCTGTCCCAAAATGACGGAAAGTATGAAGTTGTCGAGATATCTTTTCTTACAAAAAGAAAATAGAAATTTAATTATGTTTAATATTTATTTGCTATACAGCAGTGAATGCATGCAAGTTTTCTCGTTGAGGAAGAATGTCATTCATTAAATGAATGACAGAATAACGATCACAATGACAAATAGGAGTTAAAGTGAAAAAGTTAAGGAAAAAAAGATCGCATATCCTAAATTAATGTGGAATATTATTGAAGATCAAGAAATAAGAACCAAGTCTGCACACAACTGAAAAGTTTTCAAGAAGGCTTAAATATGTAATTTATATACGAGGAGAGATAATAACTTTGATTTCATTTGGTACAGAGTCACAAAATATAATAGAAATAAAACGATGAGCAAAAATATATATTTAGATGAAATCTTATAGAAAAGAGACGAGAAATATAAAGTAAATATATTTTGCATTGTTTGATTAGATGATTTTTTTTATTCCTACGTATAACAATGAATGTATAAATGATGACTGTATAAAGAATATCGTCAAATGTTTCAGGATTATTTTTAAAGACCACTTATGATTGATAATGAATTATTTTCCTTGATATCAAATAAACATTACACACACACATACACACACAGACACACACACAGATTATATATGTGAGTGTGTGATTATATGTGTGTGTATGTGATTGTATGTGTGTGCGTGTGCGCGTTGTGTAGAAAGACGACCAAGCATTGCTACCTTAAAAGGTTGAATATGGTCACTGCCATTGACTTTGAAGCAACTGCAATAATCGCAAGTATTTCGTACTAACTCCGATATTCGCTAGTATTTATAATAAATGCCTCGTGATTAAACAGTTCTTTTACTGAGCTTGTGTTCCAGAGTTTACATTCGGAATATTACTAACCCGAAAATCGATTTTCTGGCGGTCTAGACTTGGCTTACAGTTGTTTCTTAAAAACTAATGTTTACTTTAAAATATTCCCGTATATATTCAATTATAGTGAGAGATTTTGTTATTAATTTTTACGTTAAATATAAGGAAACCCAGTATACATGAGTACATTTTTATTTTATTTTATTTTTTTTTTTTTTTTTGCAGATGTTAAAAATCATTCATTTTCGTTTCACTAAACATACGTACATTTTTCAGATGTGTTTAAATTCATGCAAAACAATCAGCGGTCGTACTATACATAAAGTAGGGTTATACACGGTATGTGTGTGTTGTATATGTGTGTGCGTGTGTTGTATATGTGTGTGTTGTATATGTGTGTGATGAGTTGTTTTTAAATTTTAGTATCAAAAGGAAAACACTTTGAAATAGCCAGCATGATTGCAACAGTTGAGTATCACGAGCTATGGTGTTCTTCCGAGTTTTCCCTTCCAGATATATTTTCCAGACATGGTTCCAACTGGAAACTAGCCAGTATTGTTACTTACCAAGGAACGAAGCCTACAATGATGTCACTCACTTGTATAAGGCGATTAAACGAAAGCCGATGAACATTGCTGATTCTGTCTGTAAGTAATCTTTCGGGATGCTATTGAGGAACTGCCGAGCGACCCCGAGAAAACAGTAATGTCACATACATGATATAGTTGAGATTTGTCTGCAATAAATATTTTGACAACAGAAATTTGTCTTTGTTAAAAGTATGTTTAATAGGTGTTAGGGTGGATGGTAAATTTTCCGAGTTTTAGTGTCGAACATGCAAAAGAAATGCGCGTTATGAGTGTTTGTTACTGTAAAGATTTTGATCTTTCCAATATATTCAGATAATATTAAGTAACCAGAAAAGAGATGAGGACGTTGTTTATTTACATCTGTGATATGACATTGACAATTCAGTTTCAAATATTTCATCTTTAACATATAAACTTTGGTTTATATTTTGTGGTGGGGGAGATGGAATTCAATAAATTGGAGTACATTAACATTATCTGCTCATTAAAGTTATTGGATAGCAAAGAAAATCCGTCTATCGTTAGCAAAGTTGTATGCAGCCTTGAATTTTTGTGCAAATAGGAAAGTACTTTTGGGTTCGGAAACCAGCAAACCATTCCATGATGGAGCCATAGAAAACATGATTGGCTAATTGTTTGTTCATGATAATTTCCCGAATATGCAAAGTTAGAATAAATTGTTCATATATTTTTCAGGCAGCATATTCAGACATAATAAGAATGTCACTTTAAATCCAATCTTCCATCTTTATATTTAATTAAATATTTAAAAGTTTTCGTAGTTGTACCGAAAACAAAATAAATAAGTCATGAAATATTCCGAGGAAGAATCTAAATATATTAGCTCTCGGATTCCGAAGAGAATGTTTTATGTCGGTTGATATTGGTATATGACTAAGTTAGTGAGTTAAAATTACTTATTATCTAATGGATATGACCATTTTAAAATATTTACCTCTTTGCTAAAAAATGGAATCTGATAAAACGCTAAATCGTATATATTTTATTTCTTTACTTTAATTAAATAGAGAATTAAATCTAAAAATTAGGTAGTATAAATAAAAGGGTGCGTTGTAGATGTCTGACTTTTAAGCAGTTATTTCTAAATTAATAAATACATTCGAGAATTAAAAAGTAGATGTAAATAAAAGATTTGCAATATTTACACTGTTCGGACTATTGTCCTCAACTTTACTGCCATATTTCTGACGTTTCTCCCACTATACGCTCCAACCTTCTTTAGATGTTGGAATTTCGAACTGAGCACTTTATTTAGTCTACGGGGGTAGATTGTTCTAGTTCCACGTGCCATGTCTTTCCTAAATAATGTCCCCGGTTCGAAATTCTAACGTATATCACATGAAGAAGGCCGGAGCGTAAAACAATCGAGACGTCGCGAATATGACAATGAATATGAAGAAAACAGTCTGAATAATGTAAATAGTGTAATTAGTTACAATACTTCATCTCAGAAAAATAAACATGTAAATAAAAGAATATGAAAATTATCAAATCTATAGTATGAGTTTGAAAAACAAAATAAAATAGTAATTTTCACCAACTAAAGAGAAATGGCAATCTTACTGGATCTAGACAAGAATAAGTTTATATTTATAAAAAAGATGATAAAATATTTTCATTATATTCTGCTTCATACGAATTATTTTTAATTTCTTTTTAATTGTATATCCGTCTTAATAACACCATTATTCAAGACTCTCAAACACAATCACAGTTCTTTTATATGTTATTTTTTTTATATTTCTAGAAACTGAAATATTATCCATCAATGATGAGAAAGGTCAGTTGACTATGTCTGTATTGTTCTAAGGACGATTGATAAAGCTATTTATTTTAGAGCAAAGAGCCTTTATTTGCGCTCTAATAAATATCAACATAGGGGAAATTCTTTAGCAATGGGCATTTATTTAGAGCGGCTCGGTTTTTATATTTAATCTTCGATTAGAGAAAAAATCTTCACTTTTGTCCAACAGATTATTTCTAGAGATTAGAGAAACAATATTAAAATAGATAAAAACTATATACTAATATGAATACAGGGCAATAATTCTTGTCTGTACATTATTCAGACTTGAAGGAGATAAAATAAATGATTCCGCTAACGAGATATCTAATGAAAAATACTATACCAGTAAAATGCCTCAGTAAGTTCTTTACAAAGGTGATTGATGATAATAATAAAATCTGTAAGTTCTTTACAAAGGTGATTGATTAATAAACGCTGAATGTTATGCAAGAGTGACTTAATTTTCGTTGGCTGTGTTCCATTTATGGTCGTTGGAAATCGACACGGATCAACGAAATTTGATTGCATAGCGTTGTTGCTTTCACATTTGGTTTACACAACAGATTATTGGTGATCTTTTTTAATTCGCCTTGGTACATTTACATCATCTTAGGGTTTATATTATTATCCGAAATGATATCGTCCTTGTGATTTGATTTGAAAGAAAAAATATAATTTAAATTGAACAGCTATAATGGCTATACGAAATGTTAAATGTATTTAAACTGTTGATAGTAAATGACAAATATTTCTTGTCGTTCATACTGCGAAGTAAGCGAATATTATTGCATTTAGTCAGATACTTATTTTTAAAAGATCGAATCGTAAATAATTACTACAATAGAAGTTTATTATCTTCGGGAAAAATATGCTAATGTTACTATTATGCGAGATGTATTTCTGCTGTATGCTGTATAACGTATACTTTTCTATATACATCAATATAGGCTATGGGCCTATTTTTGATATGACAGCAAAGAATTATGATTTCAGATCTCTGGTTTAAAAGATTTTTTGGGGATTTGAAAGTCAAAATCGCTAATTTCTCATGTTGACAATTTTCTGTTTCAGAATCACAAGATATTTATGTCGTGAGCATGAAGATATGAATTTTACATTAGGCCACGGGAAACGAAATGGACGTGAGGCAGCACGGTTGTATCAGATTGCATTTCCAGACGCAAGGCAGCTGTGTCGTCTAAGCTTTACTAATGTTTATCGTCGTATTAGTGAGACAGGGTCCGTATTTTTTAATTCTATATTGGATTGTACATTTCACAGCGTCTTCCTTTAAACTTTAAACTTAACTCAAAAACCAAAGATTTGCGGGCATTTATGGACTTTTGTTTGTTTCGCGTGCGGAACGCGCCCCAAATTTTATGAAAGTATTTTTAATACTTTCTCTCCCCCCTCTGTCTCTCTATCTCTATCTCTCTCTCTCTCTATATATATATATATATTATATATATATATATATATATATATATATATATATATATATATATATATATATATATATATATATATACACAGTATTTTTAACAAATATTTAGATGTTTGATGTTTACATAAATTATTTTGAATTGTTTCTCGTATTATTTAAGCAATATTTACCATATTGCTCTTGTTTAAATATATGTTCAATCTATTTGTGTTATTTTTTCATTCTACTATATAGAGATTATATATGCTATTCTTTCTTTCTTTAAATATATATATATATATATATATATATATATATATATATTGAGAGAGAGAAAGCGAGAGAGAGAGAGACTAGTAATATTTAATTCAATTTTTATTTTTATTACTTGAAACATTATAACCTGCATCACCGTTTGTAGAGAATACACCATTTGATCCGGCGCTATTTTATACAACAAAGGTCAATGGACGTTTGATAACTGCAATAGAGCACATTTTTCTTATTTTCTCGATTTTTTAGACTTCACTATATATATATATATATATATATATATATATATATATATGTGTGTGTGTGTGTGGCGGGGAGGGAAGGCTTTCATTAATCGCATATTGCAGGCATCCTATAAAACACGATGTAACAACGAGTTATGATATATTCATATTTGTCCTCGTTTAGTAACTCACCAATCCCAAGATTTCTTTCGTTGCTACTGATTAAAACTTAACTTTCTCTCTTACAAGAATACACTTGCCTAGTTGTTTGTCAAGTTTAATTCATTGGTGTGCCATATAGCATTTGTAGCCGCAAACACAGAATATTTGTATGGAAATCAACAATATGTGACTCTGTTGGTGCTATCAAACATCAACCTTTCCAAAAGCACATTGCCAATTATTATGCCACATATTTTTTCAAATAAAAAAAATTCTAAATTTAGAAGAGAGAAAAATGTCGGACATTTAATCAGTCTTTGCTCCATTGGGTATTCATTGTATTATTGAATAGAAATCTTCGTTGGCGTTTTGTAGCAGATCAAATGTGATTATCCTCAGCGCATATCTGCCAATATCACACCAGTTTAATGACTTGTGCGTTGAGCAAATGTATGTTTGTCTTTCTTGTGCTCCCGGAACAGGAAATGAATATCTTCCACTTGCCTACATTCGCACCCTCAACAGGTCTATACAGTAACACCGAACACCTTCCAGCTATCAAGTGTTGCTTTGCAAATCACACTCTTCTATAGGCATTCTGTTAGCAATATATTCATTCTGCGACACATGTCATTAAGCAATCATAACATTAGCGATGTGTCTCTATCAATACCTACTTCAGTTCTTCGATTTCTGTGCTACGATAATTGTAGATGATGGTGTAATCGTCGTTGTCTAGAGCGTCTGTTACAGCTAAATCTAATATTGCAAAACATGTAGACATTCACTCATAAATATATCAAACATACAACATTTGCAATATCGATAACACCATAATCGTAGTATTTAGAATTTCGTATAGAGGTATGCTAAATGCCTATGGAGTTTCATAATATAGGTCCCAGTATCAATGACTTGTTTTACGTGTTAATTAAAATATGATCATCTACAATATTCTGTCTGAATATTTTTTTTCTTAATGATTTCTTGGATATTCGTCCGGTACATGTAGTTGGATATAAAATACTATTTAATTAAAAAGAAAAGTGATCTTCTTATCGAATATGAGTAAAAAATAACGTTTAAAAAATGAAATTAAAAAATAAACAATATGTCGGATTTAATATCTTAATTACTGATGCGATGTCCTCCCTTTAAAGATTCTATGTTGGACTCTTCCCCCTACTATGAGATTAGTAGCAGAGAAGAGTCGAATAGATTGAACGCTGGGTCAACCGATACACACTCACTAATCGTATGATATTATTCTTTTGTACTTACTGTTTAATATATGATATATCTGCAGCACTTGTTTTGTTATTTCTTTAACCATTTACTTGGTCCCAATATATTCGCGACAATGATTCCGAAGAAACGGACTTCACGTTACATCATAAAAGAATTATTTTCCAGTGTCTACAATAGTGGTGAAGAAAGTGATTCTTATCAAATTCTACGACAAAAGGCTATTCAGTATTAATTACAACAGAGACAGTGAGAAAAAGAAACTCCCCAAAACAATAGCATTTCTACAAGTTCAATTCAGTGGTTGGGAAGAATTTTGGTGAACCTCGTTGATTTTTTTCCATTCCAAGAAGTCAGTAAAAGAACTGTTCAAGTCAAATAGATTTATTGTTATCGCTAATAAAGTAAAGTAAAAATTTACTCCCTCCCTCGCTTTTAAATCTTTCAGTAAAAGAATCGTACAAGTCAAACAGACGTATTGTTGGTTAAGAGGGTAAAGAAAAAAGTCCCCACCGTCATTTCTTAATTTAACGTGCCACTGCAGTAAATTGAGGAATTTAAAAGTGCAATGTTAGAGGTGATGAAACACCAACAAGAACAACAACTAACGTTGGAAAAGAAATATCAAGAAAGACAAGAGAAATTCCAAAGAGAACAAGAAGAATATCAGAATTTGAGGAATTGTACCTAGATATTCAGGTTAGACAATAGACATTGGAAGAAGTACTCCATCAAACTCAAAATGAGCACAGGCACTTGTATAATATATCCATCAAAAGCCAAAATGAAGACAGCGAAAAACGTTCTATCAAAATGCTAAATGGAGTGCTACTGAAAATTTACATTTGCACCCGAAGTAGAAATTACATTTACTTCGTGCCTTAAATGTTACGAGGACTTATACAATACGGATTGTGCAAGTTGGACTGATCATAAAAAGGTTCGCCCACTCCTTAGGAAATTAGACACAGCAGTATATACTAAGTTTTAACTATATTATGCCTAAGAAAACCAGCGACTTGAAATTTAAAGAGGCGGTTCAATCATTGAGAGAATTCTTCATTCCAAAACATCACTGTGCCATAAGCGTTGGAAATATATGAATCTCACCGGCAAAAATGACGAAGATTATAGTACTTTCGCGAGTGTGGTCAATAAACTCTGCGATGATTTAAAATTAGCAGAGTTAAGTGCCAATAATTTTAAATGCTTGATTTTTGTCCAGGGTTTGATTTCAGCGAAAGACGAAGAAATACGCCGTAGGTTACTCAACGCGCTTGAAAACGAACCCGACTATACTTTAAAGCAAGTTGCCGAAGATTTCAACGTTTCCTGGCCGTCAGAGAGAATTTGAAAAACATCGAACAGAGTGGCGTGGCTCACATTAAAAAAAATACGCCAAAGAAAAATTAAAAAGGAGCAACCAAAAAATAATAAAGTTACTTTGCCGTCGAGACCATGTTTCGTGTGTGGTCAGTTACATTGGTATAGAGATTGTCCTTTTAAAGATAAAAATGTGTTGTAACTGTGATAAATTGGGACACAAATGTTATCACTGCAGGATTAAGAACAAGACAAAAAAAGTTTTATAAAGTTACCAAGTCTTGTGAACGAGAAAGTCGTAACATCAGGAAATATATTGAAGTGCAAATATTTAACAAAATATAAGGCTACATCTTGGTCCGGCTTTAGAATTATTTATAATTAATTATCAAACATGGAAAAAACGAGGAAAGCCGACTTTGTTAAGAACGAACCGAAAAGCTAAATGTGTAACCGGCAAAACTATTAAGTTCATGGGTGAAGTTATAACGAACGTGTCATTCAAAGGTAGAACATTAAAACTAAAGGCGTATATAATGAAGAATACGGGTAATTTTTTCGGGACTGATTGGTTAGAACAGTTTCAAATTTGGAATATGCCTATTAACTCATTATATCAAAAAGTCGAAAATTTGACTGACGAAGCAAAAATGTTGAAAAGTGAACTAAAAAAAAAATTGGCTAGGACTAGGAAAATGCACAAACATGTCTGCTAAGTTTGACTTAAAGCCAACGATAAACCCAGATTTTGAGAATAAACGTAACGTTCCATTTGCCTCGTTAAATCAAATTGACGAGGAGTTGAATCGACTTGCAGAAAGGGGAGTTTTGGCAAAAGCTGAATATTGTGAATGGGCATCTCCCACAGTTTATATTTAAAAAAAATAGCAGAAAGAAATTTATGTATGTGTTGACTTCTCTACGGGATTGAACAGCGCCCTAAATGATCACAATTTTACCTTTCCAAGTCCAGAGGAGATATTCGCTAAGCTCAGTGAGGAAAATATTTTTCTAATAATGACTTTAGCAACGCATATCTATGAATACCCGTGGATGAGGAATGGTCAAGGCTTCTGTGCATAAGGGTTTATACAAAATTTTAAGACTTCCCTTTTTAGGTTAATGTTGCCCCTTCAAAGAGTCATGGACACGATGTTAATGGTCTGGATTTTGTGGTGCCCTATCTCGATAACGTCCTAATGAAAGCGAGAGCATCCAGAAATACAAATCGCACGTCTGGCAGGTGTTCATGAAAATCCAGAATTACGGATTCAAATTAAAAGACAGAAAGTGGGAGCTTTTCGTAGAGAGGATTAAGTACTTGGAGCAAATAATTGACAAAGACGGAAGACATCCCCACCCAGATAGGGCAATGACAATGAAGAATATGCCAGCACTAGAAAAATTATTAGGTCCTGTCAATTATTACAATGTTTTTGTCCCAAGAATGCAGTGTGAGATCTCCACTTAAGGAATTATTGAGAAATGCTCAAGAGTGTGAATGGACAACCAAATGTCAGGAACATTTGAGAAAATAAAGAAGATCCTTTCATCAGATCTGTTCTTGACTCATAACGATCCAAACCTTGACATCATTGTTGCCAGCAATGCTAGCTCCTAAGGCATCGGGGCGTGAATTTTACACAAATTAAATGATGGATCGGTAAAGCCAATCGCCTATGCATCTAGGACGCTCTTACCAGCTGAAAGGGGGTAACTCTCAAATAGAAAAGTAAGCCTTAGGATTCATTTTTGCTGTGACTAAATTCCATAGATTAATACATGTAAGATAGTTTTTGTTACAGACAGAACATCAGACACTCCTTAATATTTTTGGATCAACAAAGGGTCTTCCAACACATACTAGTAACAGACTGAAAAGATTCGGAACTATTCTCCTCAATTATAAATACAAAATGTAGTTTTTTTTTCCCGTCCACTAAAATCTGTCTAGCATATGTGTTGTCTAGATTGATACCTAAGTCAGCTGAACCCTTGTAAGACATAGTCATTGCTGCAATAAGAACAGAGGTCGAAATAAAAAAAGTACCTTGTGCAATACTGTCTGGGAGCTTCCTATAACAATTGACGTGATAATAGAAAAAGCGTCTGTTGATGAAGTCATAAAGGAATTAAAGGACAAACTAAATAGTATAGACCAGAATATCTCAGAAGTTTACTCACTCTGTAACGACATACTAATGTACGAAGACAGAGTGGTAATCCCATTTAGACTACAGAAAAGAATATTAAAGGAATTCCATGTTAGCCATCCGGAAGAATGAAGAGTCTGATGAGGAGTTACGTCTACTGGACCAATATAGACAAGGATTTTGAAAACACTGTAACATAGTGCGAAGGGTGTGCTTTGGCTGCCAATACACTCCCGATAATATTCAATCCCTGGCATAAAACCAACCGTCTCTAGTTGCGGATACACATTGATTTCGCTGGACCACTTGATGGTTTTTACTACCTTGTAATAGTTGACAGTTATTCCAAGTGGCCAGAAATATTGAAATATAGGAAGCAGACTGCGGAGGTGACAGTAAAGTTTTGCATGAGCTATTTTCCAGTTTCGGAGTTGTTGACTGTATCGTAACTGACAATGCTGCACAGTACACATGCTGTGAATTTAAGGATTTTTGTGATTCATTCCTGATCGAACATATCACCACGGCGCCATATCACCCATGAAGTAATAGACAGGCAGAGCGTTTTGTGGACACTTTCAAGAGAGCACTGAGGGAGGCTATACAGCAGTTTTTGCAAGTCTATCGTGTAACCACTGATAGCAGTGCTCTATCTGCCAAGACGCCAGCGGTGGTCATGTTTGCCAGAAAAATAATATCGGCATTTGACAAATTTCTTCCGAGTTAAAAGAAAGCGTGAAATAGGAATACATTTCTTTAAAAGCTCTTTAAGATCGGTGAAAAGTTTTTTTTTTTTTGTGTGTGTATTTGGGAATAATAAACAGTCAAATTGGGAACATGATTTACGTGGTCCATGGACAGAAGTATATACATACAAATGCCGTGTAAACCAAATTAGAAAACGTTATGAAAGCGTAGTCGACAAGGACGTCGTCTTTGACACGTTTGAGGTTCCAATACTGCAATTAGTGCCAGAGCTCAGAAGGCCCAAGAGAAAAGCAATTTACGGAAACTTTAGAAATTAACCTGAAAAGGAAAAGATATTGAACATGTTTCATTTCATACCATGTCTACAGAGAAAGGAAAAGAATGAGTAAAAATACACATCTCTCTTATGATCTTTGAATTGCCAGTAAAGCACAATAGCATTAGATTAATGGATATTATTAACATTATTATTTACCATTAAACATATCAAATTTTTCATTATTTAGGAATAATGAATAGAGACCTTAATAAAAAAAGGACTGTTGTTAAGACTAAAACTAAAAATGAATTGTGAACGTAATTACTTAATTTTTCAAAGTGGTTGTTTCTGATATTATTTTTATTTTATTTTTTTTTTGTGAAAAAAACTTTATTTGATTAAATAAAAAGTATTGTGCGTTTATTATAACGTACGTAGTCAGGCTGAAAATGTGAGTTTCATGGTCTATGTTGGACTCTTCCGTCTCATATAAGAGTAGTAGGAGAGAAGGCCTTGGAGGAACAGTCGAATAGAATGAGTGTTGGGTCAACCGACACATACTCACTAGTCGTGTATTACTCTTCTGCTGTACTTACTGTTTAATATATGATATAACTGTGACATTTGTTTAGTTATTTCTTTAACTATTTATTTGACCTCAACTCTTAAATATATTGTCTTTGTTTACGTTAGCATACGAAATAGAGCAGATATGTTTATTCGATAATCGGTAGCGAGTGCCTATTCAAAAACGCTATTCGGGCTTTGTTTGACCATATGTCTTATGTGGCCGAGTGGTTAGGCATATATAGATACAGTGACGATCCATATAGGTGATGCAGGAATCGAACTTGCATGCCGTCATTGGACGCATATTTTTTCTGAAAATAGTTCTTGAATATTCAGACTGGTGTAGCTGGATAAAAATTCATGTTTAATTAAAAAAACAGAGCTTCTACTGGAATAAGAGTATCCATCAAATATATCATTTAAACAAAATAATAAATATATATATATATATATATACGTATATATATATATATATATATATATATATATATATATGTAATACCCGCATTTGCATCGATAAAAACTACAAACGACACTACACGATTAAATCACCGACACCCATAACTATCTATACTTTAAGTCTTACCACCCAAATCACGTGAAGGAGAACCTTCCTTATTCACAAGACCTAAGACTCAGCGGGATATGTTCCAACAATGAAGAACTAAAAAAGCACAATAATATCTCGATCATCAATTCACATCACGTTACTATAAACAGCACCTAATGAGAGAACAAACAAATAAATAAATCAATTTCCACGCCTAGAGAAGACACCTTAATGTATTAAATGAAAAATAAAACAAGTCGCATCCCTCTAGTAACCACTTTCAACACCACTCTTCCCCCAGTATCTCAGATAATCAAATGTCGCTTGAAAATGCTACATCTCTAACAAGACATAAAAATTTTATTTGCGGAACCCGGCATATCGTAGAGCTTAGAACCTTCAGGAAATCAGAGATTGTTTTCAAATTTCAGATAATAAGGTAACCCGTATTAGACAAAGAATAAAAACAACAGTATTATCCTAAACATGTAACAACAAAAGGTGCTTATGTTGTAACCATATTAGACCTATCAATTCGCTCAAAATCTCAGTCCCAAAATCTACTTTCAAAAACTACCACCAGTCTAACTGTAGAAGCCATAACACAATTTACCTATTAGAATGCTCACTATACAAGAAACGATATGTGGGGAGAATCTGAATGGCCCTCACACTCCAGAATTAATAATTATCGCAATCGGAACAAGTCGGCTCCTCACGAAAGATTATTACCGGTAGAACAACATTTCAGCCTAGAAAAAAATGCTTTTAAAAGCTATGCCAAATTCACTATAGTTGAAGAAATAGATATAGACAGGAAAAATAAGTTTAGAAAAATACTAGAGGGACATGAAGACAAACGGATTTTGCATCAAATGAATTCGTCTGGACGGGATTAACCACAAATTTAGCATCATAGAATTAATCTATAACCCAATACATCACTCCCTACCCACATTTCTCACCCTCACAAGACACACATGCTTGCAGAGGTGTTGACATCTCACACTTATACACACAGATAGACTTACACACATCATACACTCTCCCAAAGAACAAAAAGATAAAATACACTTAACACACACACACACCCAGCAATCAATAAAACTGTCAAAATGATCAAGAAGGGAATTCTACAATTCATGAATCTCCCTAGCATCTATCTTGAAAACATCTTAAAAGAGGCCGTTTGACTAACATAAGGACCGATTAAAATTAACGATAAAAGAAAAATGAAAACTACAGATAAAAATCATTTTCTTCATAAACAGTTATTTACTCCTATAGTTCACTGCTTTTTTTCTCGTGATGATGGCTATTCTGTCCGAAACTAGTAGAGGGACCTAATTGAAATAATAATTTTTTTTTTCTATATTTTTATTGTTCAAAACACCCCCCCACATATATATATATATATATATATATATATATATATATGTGTGTGTGTTTAGAACAATAAAAACTATTAAAATATTCAGAAACACTGAGTTGTCTATTAAGATATACAATTACCATAATTGAGATAATTTCATTATTATTAAAATGTTTCGGAGAGGCCAGCGAAAATAACAGGTTCAGGTTCTAGTACTGGAATGTAATATTTACAGCTTACTATACGTCTTAGTACGCGATCTCCAGAGTAAATTTCGATCATGACATTGCACCAAATATAGGGTATTGTAAAGTTTTATTAGGCTGCTGCAAAAATAATGACGTAATAATGTCGTTTTTGACGTTAGAAAATACGTCAAAAAACGACATTATTACGTCATTATTTTTGCGCCAACCTAATAACTAAGTTCAAGGACCCTAACCTATCCTGGCATATATTGCAACTTTAATTTAATTATTTATTTTCGAAGTTGCCACCGTATCATTCATGTGAATGCAGGCAGTTATAGTAAGTGAATTTTTAATAGATAATGTTTTGAATTAAATAACGAAGTCGGGTGTTTTAAAGTTACCAAAAACTTGCATTTTCATTTCACAGATGAATTTTCAATAATGCCCTATGTCCGTTCTGAATATAGACACTCTCCCAAAACATTTTCTTTATTTTTTGTCAAATATAGTAAGGAAATTGTGGAGATACATTAGAACCTTGATCGCTTACGTACTGAGGGGACATCGCACATAGAAGTTGTAGTTTTCCGTTGCCTTCTTGACTTGTTGCTACCCAAGGATTCAAGGTCCAATGTACCTTGCTATATAACACGTAGCTGAGGAATCATGAGGTATTCATAACTTTACTAAGGACATTTTTGCAGAAATGGAAGCAGCCAACATTATTTCGGTTCAATGATTATAGCAAAAGTTCCCTACTTGCTAGTTTTCTCAGAATCGTTTTCATGAATTTCACGTAAACCTGAATTAAGAATAAAAATGTCGTATATCAGATCAAGGATAAACTTTTGCATAATGAACGTTTTTTTATTGATCATTGATGATCTAAACATTATTTACAATCCTGGTGTACTTTAGACCTTTTCGGGAAAGGGGAAGAGGTAGAAAAAATAACAGAAATTGTCAATACACCATGATTGAGTCTTCAAGAATAGATATAACCTATCACATTACAGTCATATAAGAATATGACAAGAAATTGGCTACACGTCAAAATATAATTAGCAATTTTCAAATCTCAAAAAAAAAAAATGGTTGTACATACAAGCAAAATCCCGTTCGCACATATACTCACACAGATTAAATAACACAAACTACAAATAAACATTTATTAGGAAGATGATATTATTTGTCATTTGAACAAATATAAACAAACAAAATGATCTTTCCGTCGTTGATTGCAGCAGAGAATTGTCTGTACAATATCAGACAAAATCAATCGACTATAATCACTCGTTGTAGGATCGACTATTTTAATGTCTACACATACATAGACATATATACACACAAATATATATGTGTGAATGTATGTGCGCATGCACACAGACACACACACACATATATATATATATATATATATATATATATATATATATATATAAATATATATATATATATATATATATATATATATATATATTATTCGGCTATCTCAGAAATTCATGAGACTATCACACGAACAATCATGGTCCAGTTTCAAGGTCGGAAGGTCCAATGGGTGGCATTTTGTACCATGATATAACTGTTTAATTTAAGTGGTTGCTGGGCGACCAGCTCGTCTTCCCCCATGGTTATATTTCCATTGCAGTAGATTACTCGCAATTTCTCGATTTGCTCACCAACAGTGTCCTGCATAGCACATTCTGCGGTCGTGTAAGATTTTAGCAATATACACCTGTGATCTAATTGGATGTTATTATATACTTAATATACTGCTGGAGTATAAAATCAAAATATAGAATGTTGGTGGAGAGATATCTGGAAAAAATAGTGCATACTTTAATTTTATATGATAGAATTTTTTTTTCCGATGGGGAGAAAGAAACAAAAGCAAAAAATACACCACTGTAAAAGTATTGTGTGAAAGGGTGTAAAAAAAAAATTTGAAAAGAGTTGTAATGCGTAAGGAAAAAGCAATATGATTACGATGTGGTGGGGGCGTGGTGAATGTACGTATGGTTATAAGTAATCTCTGTTTCAAGACAGTAGCATTGCACTGTACATAGGGTTAACGTTTATTAATATTAGGTATGTAAGTTAAAAACAAAAAATTATACGTACACAAATGAGGTTAGAAAATATGAAAAAGAAAAAAATATAGAACGCCACGTTGTTCTATATGTTATCAACAGACTGTTGTAAGGATGTAATCTTGTTAATCAATGTGTAACAAAAATATTAGGGACAGGTGAAAGTATTAATAAGTTTATGGCTTAATTGTTCTAACCAGAATCAAAATACTTTAAGAGAGAGCTTTTGCCGTGAATGCATGCTAAGTTCGTTTCGTTTGTTCAGTAGGTTAGTGTTATTAATGTATTTGAGGATGGATGAATCGTTTCTCTAATAAACAAAGGTTACATTTATCGCCTCGGTCGGTAAAGAGTGTGGTTTTAGCGATAAAATTCCAGTTTACTACCGGTGTGTAATTATCTTTTTTTAATTTCTCAGTAAAATTTGTAGAGTGTCGTGGCATTTGAATAATGCTTATTGGTCAGTATTATTTTATGATGGTAATACCGCGTTTTCCAGTGGTTGAAGTTTGATCCAAAATCACGCTATTATGTTCAATGCTAGCCTTGTAAATAACGCCTTTATTTATACATTTATGGTTTAGTGGTAAGTACTATTTTTCGACAATTACACTATTTGTCAGCATTAATATTGCTCCTGTTATTGTTTAAATATTTGTTTAATATTATATTATTGTGCTATGCTATATACTGCTAATTGTATTGTTGTTCTTGTTGAAGATTTTGTTTAGCAATCGTATATGGCTGAAATATTTGTGGATTAAATTGCGGAAAATATTACTTATGTTGGCTTTGATATTTTTGTTAAATAATACGTTAAACCGAATTATTGCTTTTTCTTATACGTATTGTTGTCTTTCTAATTAATATGAATGTATTCTAGTTTAACTTTATGTTTACATTTTTCTACTTCATCTACATATTTAGTTTTAATTTCTGTCAAAAATATCTTTGTTGCTAGAGTTAGTTGAGAGTTTGCGTTGGCACCGAGTTGTGCATTTGTCTAAAATTGATATATATATAAATGTTGGTCGGTTGAATTCATTGATAATGTCTTTATGATTATCGTTATGGTGAAACACACCTATTCTATAGTTAATATACTATCCCACCTAATATAAGTAGTAGTAGTAAGAAAAACCAGGGTCAGTTGATGTCGGATGTCATTAGTCGACAGTTAGTCGATTACGAAAGTAGTCAGCAACCACAACAATATTACTCTGCGTAATACCTATTATATCAAGTTCCTAATGTTTTGTACGTCGACCCTATTTTTTGCGATTTTAGCAATAAAAAAAATGTTACAACTGTAAAAGAGTTGGGCATAAAAGCACACATTGCAGGTCAAAAAATAAAGACAATCAAAAAAAAAATTAAAGTCCAACGAGGCAAAAGATGGAATAACGAGAAAATTTGTTACCGTCGAAATAAGTAACAAAAATATAAAAATGCAACTTGACACAGGTTCGGATCCATCATAAATTTGCATACGTGGAAGAAGTTGGGGAAACCAACTTTAATGAAGACAAAGAAAATCGCGAGGTCAGTGACGGGAGAAAAAATACAATTTATTGGTAAATTTGTTACAAACGTCACGTTAATAAAAAAAAAAACGTGAAAAGCTAAACTATTTGTCATAGAAAATACCACGAACTTACTTGGTACGAATTGGATAACAGAATTCCAATTATGGGATCTACCGATAAATTCCTTCTGTTACAAGTTAGAATGTTTAAACACCGAAGCCCAAAAATTAATAAAGAAACTTAAGGAAACATTTCCTACTGTTTTTTACTCTTTTTTTCCAGGGTTTGGAACGTGTGCCAAGATGGAGGCAAAATTTCAGCTAAAAGAAAACGGTCAGGTGATATTCAAAAAGAAAAGGAATGTGCTGTTTGCATCAATTGAACATATAGACAAAGAATTGGAGAGATTAGAGAAAACCAGTGTACCTAAAAAAGTTGAGGATAGTGAATGGGCAACACCGACGGTATATGTGAAAAAAAAACGTCTAAAGAAATTCGTGTTTGTGCTGATTTCTCGACGGGTTTAAACGCGGCACTCAAAGACTATAATTATCCTCTACCAACAGCGGAAGAAATATTTGCGAAGCTTAATGAAGGCGCAATATTTTCGAAGATAGACCTCAGCGACGCATATCTGCAAATACCGGTAGAAATAGAAACGTCAAAACTTTTGTGTATAAACACACATCGGGGTCTGTATAAATTTAACAAACTACCTTTTGGGATTAAGGTCGCGCCCGCCTTTTTCCAACAAGTAATGGATTTGTTGTTGGGTGGTCTACATTTTGCTGTAGCGTATCTGGACGACATTCACATGAGAAGTACAAGTATAGCAGAACAAGTGGAACATCTAAATGCAGTAGTTTCACGAATACAGGATTTTGGATTTAAACTCAAGTAACGAAAATGCCAGTTTTTTTCAAGAAGAAAGTAAAATATCTGGGGTATATCATCGATGAGGATGGTAGAAGGCCAGACCCAGAGCGAGAGGCGGCTATAGAAGACATGCCGGCTCCGAATGATATTACCACATTACAAAGGTTTTTGGGATTAGCTAATTATTACCAATAAATACATCCCTAAAATTTATGATCTTCGGGCACCATTAAATGAATTACTAAAGAAAGGAAAACCCTGGAAATGGAGTAATGAATGCCAGAAAGCATTTGAAAAGATAAAGGAAGTGTTAACCTCGGAATTATTTTTAACTCATTACAACCCGGATTTAGAAATCATTTTCTTGCGACGCAAGTGCGTATGGAGTAGGACTATGTATCTTACACAGAATGACAGATGGTCAAGTAAAACCAATTGCTCATGCTTCTAGAACACTACTTCCGGCTGAGAAGAATTACTCTCAGATAGAGAAAGAAGCGCTAGGAATATTATTTGCAGTAGCGAAATTTCACCGTTTTCTCCACGGTCGACATTTTATGCTACAAACCGATCATAAGCCTCTAATTTCGATTTTTGGATCAAAAAAGGGTTTGCCGACGCATACAGCCAACCGACTACACAGTTGGGTACAATACAGCTAAATTATAACTTCAGCATGGATTATATACCATCGAATAAATTTGGCTACGCTGATGGGCTGTCCAGGTTAATTCCTAAAATGAGCGAACCATTTGAAGACACGGTAATTGTCTCACTGTAGTCAGAAGAAGAGCTGAAATTTACTGTGTGTAATGCAGCTCGGGAACTTTCGGTAACTTCTGGTAAAATAGAAAAGAAGGCACCAGGGACAAGTATATTTTGAAAATAACAGAAAAAATAGCCGAGAGGAAACAGTACACAACAATTTTTCGCTTTGCGATACAGTATTGTTATACAGAGAACGTGTGGTGATTCCATACACACTGCAAAAGCAAATACTAAAGAAATTCATACTTGTCATCCAGACAGCACTAGGATAAAGAGCCTAATGCGAAGTTTTGTATATTGGCCGAATATGGACACGGACATTGAGAACGCAGTGGCAAAATTTAAAGGCTGTACTTTAGCTGCAAAGTCTCCCACAATAAAATTTAAGCCCTGGTCAAAAACAGACCTTCCATGGTCTAAGTTACATGAGGATTTCGCAGGTCCACTGAATGGATACCATTACATCATACTAGTGGATAATTTCTCAAAATGGCCTGAGATACAAAGGATAAGAAAACCGACGACTCAAAGTACTAAAAACTTTATGCTGGAATTGTTCGCAAGGTTTGGTGTAGTAGACACAGTTGTGACAGACAACGGAAGTCAGTTTGCGTCGAAACAATTTAAAGATTTCTGCAAGAAATACAACGTCGAACATGTTACCACAGTTCTATATCACCCAAGATCAAACGGGTTCGCTGAAAAAATTGTGGACAAAAAAAGAGCTCTAAAGAAAGCTAGGGAAATACCTGCAGATGAAGCCCTACAGAAGTTTCTACAGGTCTACAGAATTACCCCAAATAATGTAACACCAGTCTCACAGTCGCCAGCCGAGGTGATGTTTGCACGTCGGGTAAGATCTGTCTTCGACAAATTACGACCAAAAAAGACAAAGCCAGGTAGAGAAAAATTTATTCAAGTAAAATATACAATCCTGGTGAAAAAGTATACTTTAATGTCTATAAACAGAATAAACATTCTGGAAAAATAAAAAAGCGGATTGGCAATATGATGTACTAGTTAAAAGGCGGAAAATTCACGTGCAGACGGCACATTAACCAGATCAGACGACGCTCGTCAGACGTAGTTGACAGCGGTCCCGGGGAAGAAACGCAGATAGAGGTGATTTTCGATACGTTTGATCTAACAACGTCTGCAACGATTTTACCTGAGGTACGCCGATCCAAAAGAAAAGGAAAGTCAACTGTTCATTTAAATGTGGGTCCAAAACGTAGGAGATACGCTACGATGTTGCTAAAAAAAAATGAAGTGTTTTTTTTTGTTGTTTTTTCTTCATATTTCCTTTAAAAAATAAAGAAAGAAAACTGTTTTACTCCTACGGAGTAAAGTTTTAGGAGTGGGTTGTTATGGTAAAACACACCTATTCTATAGTTAATAGACCCTCCCACCTAATATAAGTAGGAGTAGCAAGAGAAACCAGGGTCAGTCGATGTCGGACGACCGACTGAACGGTTGAACTCTCTGCCTTCGGGCGGGGAGGAACACGAACGAGGCTACGCCGAAGGGTGTAGTCTCGTTCGGGGAGGTAAACCGACCCTGAACCTGTTTATACGGGTTCAAAGGGCATATTTTTGGCCGAGCCCACGGGCTCGGAGATCCCACATTAAACCGGCCTTGTGCCACATGATACCCTTGTGGGGGGGTGACTAAATACTAGTCGATGTCGGACGACAGTAGTCGACAGTTAGTCGAATACGAAAGTAGTTAGCGACCACAACAAGGTTACTCTTCATAATACCTATTATATCAAGTTCCTAACGTTTTATACGCCAAACCTATTTAGGACCGATTTAGTACAAATACAAGCCTTCACTGCGAAATAACTCCACAACAGTTATAAAGTTATTTAATATAAAGCATGTATATTCCTTTAGAGAGGTCAAAGGTAGTGACCAGAAAGTCCATCACCTTGAGATTAGTGTTAGTGGGGATATTTATTCCATGATCACCGAGGGATTTGATAAAATGTTTTCTATTTCAATCTATTAGTTGTGGGTTGGTGTTTCGTAGGAGGATAAATTCGTCGTCTCTGTACAGAGCAGTGTTTTTTTTTTACCATAAACTAAATAAATTCTTATTTGCCTACCTGTATATGCACGATATTGCACGCATATTCAGTTGCTAATATTTCGTTTAGTTTCTATCCACATCTATCTATCTATCTATCTATCTATCTATCTATCTATCTATTTGTGCGTGTGTGTGTGTATGTGTGTGTGCGCGCATCTGCATGTGAATGTGTGCTTGCATATAAAACCTAAAATCTGAGACTATTTTCTTATGCATGGCTCGTTATTTATAACAAGAATGCCAGTAAGTTTAATCACAGCAGAGTGCAACTATGTATTCTCTATAAAACCGTATTATTATTTTTAATATATTTTATATATTATTATGTTTAATATAGCATCTGAAATGCATACTGTTTTTTATTCATCAAAAGTATTACGTCATTATTTTTGCACCAACCTAATAGAATATCTAAACTAAATACAATGTAATAGAGACTTTTATGAATAGTTAGTAATGTGATTTTATTGTTTTGGATGCATTTGGTATGTTTGCCTGTTGGAGTCACAAGTGATTTACCCTGTTAGTGTAATGGAATATTTCAATATCAAAATCTTAATATCTGGCTACTTAATAGACAAATAGATAATAACACATGCTGTTAATATAAGGCATTGTAATCTTATTGCAGTTTTCAGAAATAGACAACTTCACCGTAATTTCAAGTTGCACAATTCCATCATTTATTCGTACTGTTTAATTAATTGCTGTCTCTATTTTATGTTACTATTACTGGAAACTTTTCCTTACTGTCTACTTTATGAAATGAGTTAGTTTTTTATTAGTAGTAATGATGTCGGCATTTTTCTTTTATTCTCTCATTGATGTCGCGTGCGCAGATATTTTTACCATTATTATTTTTGTTGTTTTCAAGTTTTCATCGCGCGCGCACACACACACAAACACACACACACACACACACACACACACACACATATATATATATATATATATATATATATATATATATATATATATATATATATACATATATATACGCACACACACGATGCTATGTCTATTTGAAGAATATGTGCATACTGAGATTTTGGCATTATTGCGTAATATCATCATCCTCTACGCCTATTGGAGATTCTTTAGAGCTGTGCTAAGCGGAAGTTGTAAATGTCCTTCATGTTTAATCTGACTGTTTTGCAGACCTCACAAGATCCACAGCATATATGACATCAAGTATATCAACGCACAGCGTAATAATAGTTTACTTATGTAAACATTACATTTAAGTAAGCATTTATTTAAATGTTTCATTGACTATATAACACCAATAATTCGTGTAATTATCTTGAGTCTGGAAAACTGGTGAGTGACATGTAAACCCTAAGCATATCCCATCGAATCTGCTGATATTTTACTTAACTAGAAACTATGCTCTCCCCGAATAATAATAACATGGTGATGATGCCCGTGCTACGCGAC
Source organism: Acanthosepion lycidas (assembly GCA_963932145.1). Lineage (NCBI taxonomy): Eukaryota > Metazoa > Mollusca > Cephalopoda > Sepiida > Sepiidae > Acanthosepion > Acanthosepion lycidas. Next base: position 146,124,060 of record OZ010574.1, read on the forward strand.
ATGTCCCACAAGATATGTGGAGTTTTTAACTGTACTGTTCGAATGATCTGCGAATAGAAAACAGAAATAGTAAAGTGATGAAGTGAAGCCAGGCTCGTTTATTTTGTCTAGCTAAATGCCTTTCAGTAATCTGTTAACGGGCCTAGGATAATGTATTGCAAAATGCTATTCACTATCCGTACGACCGTATGCATGCGACAGTGAAGTCAAATCTCATGGAGGATGCAAAGTGTATTAATAAGCGACCTCTGTATTGTTTATAAACACGTATATGTATTATTTTCATTCATTAATTAAAGGTTGTAATTTTCCCAGATGTATAAATAAATCCTTCCATATTATTTGTACATTATATGTGATTTAATCTGAAAAATATTCAGTGTGTTGCAATTTTCATGAACAGTCAATGAAAATATATTAAAATAATCTGTGTGCTGTATTAACTGAAAACTCACTGTTAGGACTGCATTCATTCGGCGATCGTCTGACTGTTATATTTTGTTTGCCTACCGAGACAATCTTTCTTACATCTCTTTTGTGTAACGTTTGCGGTTATCCGGTTTTCTTTGCATAGTTTCTGGAAATTCCAGGCCGTCCGATTATGTCGTTGAGTCATATTCCCTTGAAATCCAAAACCTACATCTTTGTTTCAGAAGAAACTTTAGCCTAATTTTATTGTAATTATCAAGGTAATGTTCAAGTATAATGTATTGCTTTGTCAACTTTTACAAATGTTAATTAGATGAAACAATTCTTACTTAGACATGTGTATATTATCATGACTTAATCCTCTGATTTCCTTAAATGACCTAGTAGATTTGCATTGACCTTTTCAGCTTAAAGCGGTAATTTTTCTGTAATATATCACCTGCGAAAATGCAGTAACTTATCTTCCAATCCTCAAGTTCCTCAAGAACAAATGATAAAGCATCCTGCTACCCAGTCTTCTAATAGATGTGTATAATCAATTCATGTATTTTGTCTAAAACCTTCGAAGGACAGTGCATAATTTGATTCAATCTTCATACTTAAGTAATTTCCAATATTCTAATACTTATTTATCCCGCAGGTTATCCTGTAGTCAAATAAATTACTGTTTAATCCAAGGTCAAATGAATAAAATTGTAACATTTAGCAATATAATCTCTGCCAACATTACACAAATATTTATCGGAAACCTTAAAATTCAAGGCAGATCTAGAGCAAAGAATAAAATTAACTGTAAATCCTAAATATACACGAATATGATTTTGTTTTTATTTAATATCGTAAATGTTCTTTTTAAGAAAAATTGGTTTACCAGTATTGGTTTGTAGGTTTAACGTTTGTGTCAATGAAAAATATCCGATGAAAAATTCCAAGAGGTTTATTTTTCGTTTTACAACTGTACATTGATAACATACACCATGTCCGTGTAAGATTATAGAAATTCAAGAAAATGATTAATGAATTGTCTCAGTAGATAATAAATAATTTTAATTAACATTCTTCAAACACACACATACACATATACTCAGACACACTCATATGCATACACACACATATATATATATATATATATATATATATATATATATATATATATATATATATATATATATATATATATATATATATATATATATATATTATAAGTACATGTGTATGTATGCGCGTATATATAATCATAAAGCACCACACGTATTCTTACATGGAGAGAATTTTGAAAGATTGTATTACAGCACAAATTATCTCATTAAACACATGTTTTTTTTTTATTGTGTCATATGCTTTGTTTTATATTATGAATAATTTCCTACCACCTTTTTCTCAAACGAAAATCTAGCTGTATGTTCGGATTTACTATACAGTTTAGTCTTTCCCAAATACAGAAACGCAAAATAATGAGAATAATAATGAGAACAAAATAATTATTTTCCTTGTCATTCAGACTAGTAGCAAAATCTGCGTTGGTAAAAAAAATAAAAACATATCCGATTGATAGCTGTTAAAATTGAATGAATTAATGATAATTCATGATCTCAAGATTTCAGATATAATGCGCACAAATTTATGTTTCATGCAACAATAAATTCACCAAATAGTTTAATTAATCTTTCAGTAATTTTGGTTTTGTATTATTTCCTTCAAATTAAAATAAAAACAAAACTACTCATATAATAACACGGTCATCTTAATACAAAACAGATTTTTTTT
>OZ010574.1:146128755-146258755 GCA_963932145.1 Acanthosepion lycidas
ATACACACACATATATACATATATGTGTGTGTATGTCTATGTGTATGCAAAATAAATTAAAAAGAAGCTAGAGATATCACTACCAAAAGTGTATCAGTGATAAAATCCTAATAATATGCGAAAAACAAGTTTTGTTGAATGTTAAAAACCATACAGACAATTTCTACAGCTTCCCCTTCCTTTATATTGATTAATCCAACTAAAACTGAATTAGGCAATATAAGCCTACCTTTTTTTTAGAATATGAACTACTTAGAGTAGCAACGCAAGTAAATCAATGGTAGGGCACCAGTGAATGTATCTCCTGGTTCAACAGTATTGAACATAAAATCAACCGGGTATTAATTGAATATTACATTAATGATTTTTATCCTTCCATCAACAGACAAAGTATATATATAGAATCTATATATTTTACTAAAGATTTTGTTAGTATAACACCTGAGTAGATTGAGGGAGTGTTGCATTTCCGTAACTTACTTTTTTTTTCACGAAGGAGAAGCATAGGTAATAAAAAATATTACGCAGGCAGGAATTTTTATGTCACACTGAACTTTCTGACATGGCTGAAATTTCCAAATTGATGGGCATTTTCCTGTTATATAAAATTAACAAGATTTCCCACATTGATAGCCACGGTATTTTCCAGTCTGATGTGCTGGTTGTAGTAACAGATAAGAAAAGAACTAATGTTACCACCAGTAGCTGTTGAAACTATTTATAGAGTTTTGACATCACTGTCGAGTTTAAGAGAAAATTTTCTCAATATTTAGATACTGAATTTGATTTATTGGCTAGTAAAGTTTCACCTTACATAAACCCAACAACATTTTGAAATACTTAAATACAAAGTCTAACCACATTGCAAATGTAATTAAGCATATCATGAGAGGGCGATTGGATGCAGGTTTTCCAGGAATTGAATTTCAAAACTCAGATAAGCCCACAAATTAGGAACAACAAGCAAAGAACCAGAAATGTTATTTGGTTCAGACCCACCCACTCATCATACAGGCGAAAACTAATACTGGAAAAAAGATTTCTTGGTCTATTTAAGATACCATTTCCCTAAACCCCTTGAATTGTCAAAAGTTTTCAACAACAACACTGTAAATTTAAGTTATAGATGTATTGGCAATGTGAATAATATAGTAAAGAGGCAAAATGCGATGAATCTAAATATAAACAAACCAAAAAAAAAACGGCGAATGAAATATATCATCTAACTACGGGATGAAACGTAATTGCCCTTTCAAAGGGGTGTGCTGCAAAGAAGGCGTGGTTTAACGCGCTGAAGTTAGTGATGACAGTGGCCAAAGGAATGTTTGTACCGGTTCTATTAAAGGTCAATTTAAGAATTGCTGGTACAATCATACTTCTTTTAGAGCGGAGAAGCGTAGGTACATTACAAAGCTGGCGAACTACGAAGGGACATCAAAAGCAGAGTATCGTAAGAAATTGACAATAACTACACGTCAAGATAGTGAGGAATTGTTGAATGTGAGTACTGAAATAATATCGGAAACTAGACACGTGGGTAAAAATGTTCTCGGTCTTTACGACCCGGATGGAGAAAAATAAAGTTGTTGAGGGTATTTTTTTTCTTTGAAAACGGCCGATAAGGAAGATTTCATTAATCTTTATTGAGTTTTTTCATCCTTCCAACATTTTTTTTTAATTTTTCAGGGATTAAAGAATATGGGAATTGTCTAGAAAAATAATTGTTCCGAGGGCTTTCGGCTTGTTCTATAGCCATTAACAAATATTTTGTTTTTGGATAATGGCTATAGAACTAGCTAAAAGCGCCCTTAACATTTATAACTATGGACAATTCTTATACGCTTTAACCCTTAAAAGACTAAAAAAATTGTTAGAATGCTGGAAAAAAATCAATAATGTTCAATTAAATGTTCCTTGAATATGACAGTCAAGGAACATTTAATTATTTTTTTAATTTATTTTTACGGTAATATATTTTCCCGTTTGTTGGGAGTAAGGCAGTGCAAAAATTGTCCGTATTGGCCATTGTTCAAAAGCGATTTCGGCCACTTCTTGAACCGTGATGATTGAAACTTCTTTACAGAAGACTATCGCTTCACTTAGTCGTTTTTTTTTTTTTTCTTTTTTTTACTTTATTTGTTATTCAGAATTTTATTATTTCTATCATTTATACACGAACCAACGCTCTGCTTCTGGTCGGTAAGTTATTCTTAAGGCCAGCTTCACTTTTATAACCTTTCACGCGTGGCAAATATAAAGATGATATGTGCTACCTATGTCTGACCCTGTGTGTAATCAGGTTGTTTGAGTCCCACAACAAACTTATAAACTATTGTGAGACCGGAACTACCTACAAAATAGACTCTTCCAGGTCTATATTAAGTATGCGACACAACACTCTAGAGGGAGACACAGAGAGAAAGAGAGAGAGAGAGAGAGTGAGAGCCGCGTACGACTACCAGTATTGGACACTAACATATAGTAAGCTCCGCTTACACAATCTCTGTAACTTGTTGTTAATATATATTTCTTAAATCTAATCCGTGTTCCGTGTTTTCCTACTGTGGTCCCGAATTTGGCTCCACACCAGTGGCGACGAGGATTCGAGAAACGCTCTCATGGCAAAACCTCAATACCTTACCAGTTCCACATTCGTGTCGACGAAGAATTCGATAAACGCATTCACGTCGAAAACCTAAATACCTTGCCAGTCCAACATCAGTGTCGACAGAAAAATTCGACAATTTCGTTTTCACCATATCAATAGCGACAGAGTACTCGAAAAATACACAGAAACTCCACGCGTTCCCACAGCAGTGTTGAACGAGAAATTAAGCTGGTATTAATACATTAGCGATTTAAACGCAACACCCAGCATCTACATACAAAACAATATATATATTCCAATACCAAACATCAGTGACGAACTAGCTACTCGACATCTGCGGAATATTAAAGTCTGCCCAAATAACAATACGAGAACGATTTCTTACACACCCACACACGGAAAAAAACAGTTTGTTCGTAAGTGTGGTGAAAATTTATACAATTACGTTAAAATTAACGGAACCACGGAATTGCAAAAAAGCTAAACACCACATAATTAGTTTGTCTGTCCATATATTTTTTTTGTGTAAAAAAAAACAAAACCTATCAAGATTTTTGCGTGTACCTCTCCTTGGTACACAGTTTTCAAAGCAACAAAAAATCTCTGTCATTGTTGTTTGTCAAAATATGTAAGATTTTCAAAAGTAATTGCCCAAATGCTAAAAGTAAATTTGGATCAGCAACAAAAATCAGAAGAAAGACAACAACTATTTTTGGAATTACATAAACAACAAATTGAATTCCAAAAAATTACGCTTCGGAATGCTAAACTTCAACAGAAACAACTTAAAGAATTACTCGTAAATGCATTAAAAGGCTCAAACTCTGAAAAAGATACAATATTCTCCCAGAGTACAATCTACAATTCAATCGAAACCTTTGAATACGTACCAGAGAACGACAAAACGTTCGAGGCTTTTTACAGGCGCTACGAAGATATTTTCAACGTAGACTGTGAACAATGGCCCAGTAAAAATAAGGTACGTCTTCTATTGAGAAAAATGGGAACTACAGAACATAGTAGGTTCGTAGACTTCATACTACCCAAGAAAACGACTGACTTGGATTTTTCAGAGACTATTAAGCTCCTATCGGAACTATTCGGGCCTAACACAACCTTGTTCCACAAACGTTGGAAATGCCTGAACACAGTCAAAGACAACCAGCAAGATTTTCTAACGTTTGCAGCATCAGTAAACAAGCTCTGTAATGATTTTAAACTAGCTGAACTGACTGCCGATGATTTTAAGTGCTTAATTTTTGCACAAGGTCTAGTAAATAAAATCAGAAGCAAGTCTACCTCCTATTCCCCTCAAAAAGACAAAAGGCAAATTTCATGTCCTGAATTCCGCAGTAACCAAAACCCAAATAGGTTAAAGAAACCACCTGGGCGATGTTACCATTGTGGTAAATGCCATTGGATGAAATTCTGTCCAGTTAAGAACAAAAAATATTGCAAAATTGCCATAAAAGTGGTCATACTTTAACTTCGTGCTGGTACGCCAACAGAACGAGAAAACCCAAAAATAAAATTAGGCAAGCTCAATCTGACAATATTGTCGATAGGAATTTAAGAAAATATGTAAATGTGGATATTTTCAATAAGTCCATTAAATTCCAGCTTGACTCGGGTTCTGATCTTTCAACCATTAACTGGCGTACTTGGCGAAAATTAAACAAACGCATTCGAGAAGATCAAGAAAACTCTTGCTTCGGACCTCTCCCTAACCCATTACGACCCTAGTCTCGACATCATAGTCGCAAGTGATGCAAGCTCGTACAGCATTGGTGTTTGCATTCTGCATAAACTGCCAAATGGTTCGCGAAAAGCTGTGACTCACGCATCAAGATCTCTACTTCAAGCTGAGAAACAATAAATCCCAAGTGGAAAAAGTATTAACAGTTTTATTTTTTCTCTCCTTTTCCAAATCTAATCCGTGTTCTATGTTTTCCTTCTGTGGTCCCGACTTTGGCCCCACATCATACACCTTGTCACAAACTCGCACAATTAACCTGCAGATATTTTTGATAGCATTCGCAGGAGTTTTCACCTGACCCAGTGGGATCTCACGTGACTGTCTAAACCAAAAGGCTGACTTTTCCATACATAGTCCAAGAGTTTTGGTGTCGTAATAGCTCTGGTACAGATTCTATATCTCCCTTCCTAATATTTTTTTAATACTCAATGTCTTCTTATCATAATTGTTCCTGCGTTCCCAAATCAATTTTCTCCAGCCAGATCTATCCCCAGAAACAGTTTGCCAGTCTCCAACATTAACACCAAGAGTATTTAGTTTACATCCTTGAAAATGATTTTAAAAAAAATGAGCGGGTCGATCATTTTGTGCCAGCCCACAATAAAAAAATCTCTTCGTAAATCTGCCCTACCATATATAATTCGCATAACATGTCCATCACATTTGATTGCAGTACTGGTTATGTTTTTGCGCTGAAGAAATCTATCTGGTGTACAAGACCGCTAATTGATGTTCAAGATTATTCTCAGACACTACTAATGAAAACATGTTTTTGCCTCCGATAGGTGGTTCACACTTCAGAGGAATATAAAACGGGGTTTAGGACAGCTATTTTGCAGATGACGATATTTTTGGCTAAGATTTTAGGATCAGACCATACTCTATTTTCAAGATCATTAGCAGCAGCATACACAAGTTCACGAATAACCAATCAAAATAAACTTAAATCGAGCGTTGAATCGTCTCAGATCAAAAACCTTCCAATTTATTCTGAAATAAAGACAACCGCTAACATCACTGTTTTGAAAATCTGCAACTATAGTTACAGCACAATAGATGATAAATACTGTAGGAGCTGGAATATAATCTTGCTTTACGCAATCATCAACAGTAAAAGGCACTGATAGCGTACGCTTATAGTTATGTCCGCCCTTCATTTTGCTATACAGTTCTTGAAACATTTTAACAAACTCTGGTTGATATCGCAATGTATCTAAAATGATCCACAGGATATGTCTGTTAACGGTATCAAATGTCTTTGTTAAGTCAACAAACACTTGATACACGGGAACACGATGTTCGATGCATTTCTCAAAATAGCTGAAAATATCTTGTCCATCGTTCCCCGTTCATTATTTAACACACAGTAGTTCTTACATTCTAATTTTGATCCCTTAAACTTGTACAAAGAAATGAGTATCGCATCGACACAGTCAAGATTTAAAGAGGCACATTGCCATATGTTACTTATGAAGTGAAGGATCTACTGGACATGGTTTATACAACCATGAAGTCAAGGTGAGGCAGGTTCCTCATAGCAGTATCATTAACTCCTGACAGTTTGTTAAAAATCTCTATATAATGTTGTGTCCATTATTTTTTATATCATTAGAATCTTTAAGTCTGACTGAGCCATATTTAGAACTAAGAGGTGTAACTGATGATGATTTGGGTACAAAAGCCTGTTTGATGACCTAGTAGAGAGTCTTTGAATCATTACTGAAATAGGCTATTTGCATTCTGTTAGACAAGTCAAGCCATCACTGGTTTTTCATTACGCGGAGATTGTGCTGTAGTGATAACTCAGGCCCTTTCAATGACTACAGTAATACTGTTCGGTCTTTCTCAGATGCATCCAACTACTTCTGGTGTTTTCGTCTCCTAGATTCCAGAAGCTTGTTAATTTCGGAATCATTTTTACCAAAACAATCCCGATGCTTACGCTCAACATAACCAAATATAACTCGCCACTCGCTTGATAGACACTGGTCTTAAACTGATTCCAAGTCCCATCAAAATTGGTTCTCTCAAAGATTCCTTCAATTTTCTCTTTCACTTTGGGCTAAAGACATTCAGAAGCTTTGGAACCTTTAGCCCATTCCAACTTTACGCCTAAATCGAAGTTTTCATTTTGCTCTCAGCACTAGCACCACTGTCGACACTCCTCATAGTTTTCACCGAACAAACAACATGAATAATACGTTTTTCAGTGACTACATGCATGGAAATGCATAATAATATATCAAAAATTCTAGTATAATAAACAACGAGGATTTAAGAATAAACTGATAGTTAATATCATCAAAGTTCCATTTTAAAATACTATATCGCATTTTTTGAACAATAAAAAAACACGTTCATTCACTCCGATATCAGCTTTCATAAATAACCATGCATATATAAATACATGTATACATATATAGAGGCTGCAAATGATAAATTGTTTTCTAAATTATGTAAAAAGAAAAGTAAAACTTGCATATCGTTTTAACAGATATATTTACAAGAATTACAGAAAAAAATCATGCGTAAATTTATTCAATACAAATATCCAGTGACTGCAACCAAGGCCTCCAGCCGACTTTGGAATCTCCTGCTTTCATGTCAACTTTTTGTTACAAGGAGTTTTGTTGGTCTCTCGCTCAATTGCGTCTGACACATAATAATCAAGGGGGTTGCAGTCTGGGGACATTGATGGCCAGATATAAGGTGGTGATGTGGCTGAAGAAATTGTCTACCACCTCAAGGCATTTTATATAAATCTCCGTGTTGAATTTCAGTCCCTGCTGGAAGGAGATTGGAGTCATAACGTTTCCATCAATTTTGGTCACTTCTAACACCTTCTTAATCACAATTACACTCGTCCAACTCTTTCGGAATCCTCTGAAATGTCCTCAGATTGACACCTAGACACTCTGAAATCCTTGTATTGGAGCTCCTGGCGCGAATGGTAAGCAGTACTGCATGTTGTTTGCAATTTTCTGCCGGAGTGAATTGCGTCATGGTACTCTTTTTATCAAACGACACTACTATTCAGTACAGTCGACAAAATCAAAAACAAAAAACGCGCAAGTCTTAAATGTACCGAACAATCAGCAAACTTTAGAGTCTGACGTTACGCCACAATACGCTTTACTAATTAAAAATGAACGCATCATTTGAAGATTATCAATAAAAATATTGAAAATTATTAGAACATGGAACTCGAAGAAAATACGGATATTATTAAGATGTTTTTGAACATGAGAAAAAATCAAATTGCTTGGAAGAAATCTATCAGCAGTAGAAAGAATGATATCAGTATATTGAGAAATCTAATTTCCTGAATGATGTTTGCGAAAAATGTTAGAATTTGCAATCGAGAAGAATGCTGTTGAGTTAATGAATGCCGTGTATTCACTACTTGTAAACGGATATTTCTATGATTACTATCTATGTATATATATATATGAAGAAATATATTCTTAAGATGAGCTATATTTATGGGATAAAGTGCTCAATATCAGAGATAGAGCGTGTGTAACTATATGTGAACATAGAAGTCAAGACTTAGAGGCGACAGTCTGTTTCATGCTAGATGCCATCGTCAGGTTACGAGTGCCGTTCTTTTTCTCGGCTACTTATATATATACGGGTCAGTGGTGCATTGTGGGTAATTTATTTTGGCGATTATCTTGCCGGAAGTCGTTTATTTGTGTATTTATTTATTTGGGTTAAATTATTTTGCTTGTTTTTATTTATTTTTTTATATTTCTTATATATATATATATATATATATATATATATATATATATATATATATATATATATATATATATATATATATATTATTCTTATTTTAATGGGTGTTCTTAAAACGTAGTAAAAATTTGTTTATATCGCTTATTTAATAGTTGCATCTAGCATAAAAACAGACTGTCGCCATCAAGTGCTGACTGCTATGTTCACTTTATATATATATATATATATATATATATATATATATATATATATATAAACACATTAATTTAAAAGACAATGCATGTTTATTATGTCTCATCAGGAGCCGTTCTAATGTTCGTATGTTTGCTTTATTTTCTGGTGAAAACAAAACCAAAAATTATCCAACATTTGGATATTTTTTTCTTAAATTGGTCCTTAGCTTTCGGCTCACATAAACCATCTTCAAAGTGTTCATACGGACATTGAAACAGAGATATTCACTATCAAATATAATACTTCGTAATGTTGAGATAACATATGTTGCTATGCGATGACAGCGGTCGCGGAATAGCAGACGCAGGTCGTAAATTCCAGATGCGGTTCTATGACGTCATACCACGCGAGAAGCCGAAATACTAACAGCAGCACCATATCTAGACGCAATGTAATGTGTTATGACTAGTTTGAAATGTAATTTTTCTCCCCCACAAAAAAATTCAAAGATGATATTATTTCGTTGTACAAAATGTCACGTGAGCCGATATATATATATATATATATATATATATATATATATATATATATATATATATATATATATATATATATATGTATAAGGTTATGTCCGGGATTTCCTTTACATATAAGAAAGTTTTTTTTTGTTTGCTTTTATAATTAGCCATCTCTTTCTTTATCTGATTATACGTACACTCTTTAAGCACTTACCTTTTTGAGCGATCTTTTGAAAATATTTTTTCATTTTCTCCTATTTTACTGCTTCACATGCAATATTAGCTTTTGAATATTTATGCTCTCTTGTGAATAATTTTTCTATGCATTATTTTTTCAGTTTCATCCTCTAACAATGTTGTGATTTCATGTTTAAGAACTATAAATGTTTTCAAAAACAGTTACTTATAAGCATATAATTTTGTTGAAAAAGCTATGTCATATATTTCCGAGAACCCTTTTAGCACAATACGGTGGTATTAATATTATAATTATTATTATTGTTATTATAGTTTTAAATTAAAATAAAAATATTTAATTTCGTGTTTAAATAACCAGATTTATTTGTACTAGTTGATAAAATTATTTACAAACCTACATGATTTTATTTGCTTTACAAACCTACATGATTTTATTTGCTTTTCTTGACAATGCTTATACATTCATAAATTCTTCGGAAATAAACAAGCTTGATTTAATTAGAGTAATATGATGTGGTTCTCTTTAGTTTTTTTTTTTTAAATTTCTATTTCATTAAATGTTACTTGCGTATATAAGGAAAATGGATTATACGATGAAAATATTGCTTATGCCTTTTTAATTATGTTTACAGTAACGAAAAAGAATCATTTGAAAATGACAACAAACAATCAAGAAAAACAGATACCTTTCTAAATATCAAATAATTTCATTTAATATGAAACCAATTATTTTGCTTTATTCATATTGATTCTTTCAAAAGTTCTCCTTATTTTCTTAGAATAGTTAAAGGGGAATAATCAAATATACAATGAAAATATCCCTTTATTTACTTATCTATGCAGAACTGGAAAAATCTATATTGTTACTGTTCGTACTAATCTAACTTGAATGTACAATGTATAACCGTTAAAGAGGGAACGGTAAAAGGAAAACTGGATCAGGAGTTTAGAACAGGAACTTAGAGATAAAGAAATCAATTAGAAAAGATGCAACTGAATACATAAGATTTTGGCACATGACAGATGAGTTTCAACCATGGCAGTCCAAAGAGCAGTGTAAAAACGAATTGAAAATGAAATCAAGCGAGAAAAATTTGAGACAACGTTACAGAAATTTGGAAGTTTAGAGATGGGTAAGATCATCTTGAATAAGTTGCTAAATCACCCCGGAAGAACACACACACACGCACCATATATGTATATATATATATATATATATATATATATATATATATATATATATATATATGTGTGTGTGTGTGTGTGTGTGTGTGTGTGTGCGTGCGTGCGTGTGTGTGTGTGTGTGTGTGTGTTCTTCCGGGGTGATTTAGCAACTTATTCAACTGCGGATCCGAATCTGATGAATGATTGAAATAAAGTTCACAGTATGTGTGTGTGTGTGTGTGTGTGTGAACTTTATTTCAATCCTTCATGAGCTTCAGATCCGCAGTTATGATTAATTAATTCTGAACATGTCATTTTTGTTGATGATCGGATTCATCTCAATGTTTTTTTTGTTATTTTTTTAGCTCAGAGAGTAAATATTCATTCTTAATGCTCAGTAAGTAAAGTAAGTAAAGTTCAATAGTTTTAGAAAAATGACAGAGAATTTCAGTAAGATATGTTTAATTACTTCTAAGGTTCAAATCTTAATCTAACACTTGGACAATTTTACTGTTACGCACGGTATATATATATATATATTCTCTCTCTCTCGACCCCTCACTCTCTATGTGTCTACATATATATATATATATATATATACATACATAGAAAGAGAAAGGTCGGCAAGATAGAGAATTTAAATTAAAAGGGAGAATATTGGAAAATGACTTGCATTTTCCTCATTTTATATTCTTTTTTTTGCAGAAACAAACTCTGTAAAAGCAGTAAAAGAAACATGTTTACGCAGATGGTACTGTAGCTGATATTACCGCAAAGCTATGAACGTTCCGATTAGCTTGCTGTCGTTAAAGTTCAGCGAATCGAAAGCTGGTTAAAAATATTCCAGATCACACGACTTTTAAAATTATCATTTATGAGCGTTTTATAGGTTTCGATAATTGAATCACAACGATAGTTGTGTGTCCCTGGATTTAAGCGGATAAGTAATCGAGTTCAATAAAATCGATGCATTTTGCAAAACATGTGGCAAAAAGATTCCGTGGAAAATCTCTGGTAAGAAATCCAACAGGCGACCTCTATTAGAAAACGTATTACTGAGTATCTGTTGTACAGAACTTGTATGTTACCAGCTCTTTATCAAAATGAGGGGTTGAATTCAGATAATCTTCGTTCCCAATTCGTCCGATTAAAGAAGGCTATAGAGAAAAAAAAACATCTAAAATTTACCAATTTGAAAAGTGACGTCTTCATCAGGACAACGCCAGAACTGCAAGCCTGAGAGGTATTTCTTCAGACCGCCTTGATATAGTAAGAGAGGTTATATTTACTTCTTCTTGAATCCTCAGATTTCCTCTCATTTCGATCATTATTATACGCTTAATGCGAGGAACTTCAATGCTATGACCACTGAACATTACTTTTATGGAAAAGGCTAATTTCACAATTACAAAACGTTATCTATCCAACGGTGTTTAATTGTATTCATAATGTCTTTTGTAACTTCAGTAGGGAAAAATGAAGAATAGTATATTTGGGGCTGCTCTCGGATATTCAGCACATGTAAACTGTGCCTAAATTTATAGATTATTTATTTTAAGAAAGTACTTGAGAGATTGTCACCTTCATGTTGTTTACAAATTTTCCTCGTCGACTGTGGTAATTATCTGAAATAAAGTTGCGATAACAGCTTCTGCTTTGGCGATCTGTTTATCAATCACTTTCAGCCTGTTTTCTTAATTAAGTCTTCTCCAGTTGCAAACGTTGATCTGATAAGGCGAATAAAGTTTAGAAGAAATAATCATGAAATCACCATTCACTAAAACAGCATCTCCAATACCATCAGTGAGGGTGACAAGACAACCCGTTGAGATATGCGAACGAGTTCTCGATGAAAGAGTCGTGAATATTCCGGAACTAAAGGATCATGGAAATCGAAGCAACGATCTAATCACCTTAAACATTTCACCCAATTTTATCACGCAAGGCGTTCTTGCCGCCACGCTACGAGCAGTATCATTAAAGCAATTCTTCCTTTATTATCAACAGAGTAGAGTTATTTCAATCGAACCTGTTAAATAAATTTAGTGAAATAAAGTTCGAACACGCACACACACACACACACATGTATTATAATTATTTTCTTTTAAAAAATGTAATTCCATATATATATATATATATATATATATATATATATATATATATATATATATATATATATATATATATATATTATTCCCTGGTCATTTGGCAACTTATTCAACATTATCTTCGCCCTTTCCAACCTTCTAACTTTCTGCTTAGGTATAACAACTTGTCTCTCATGTTTCACGTATGATTTCATTTACAAGATCTTTTTCACTGCTCTTTGGACTGTCATAGATGAAACTCCGTGATAAACCGCTTAAGACATGTGATGGATATTTTCTAATGGATCTTTTTAGCTCAAAGTTGAAATGATGATCCCTCTTCCTGTCCCGACTTCCTCATCCAGTTTTCGTCTGTTTCGTCTTTTTAAACATATTCACCGTTCTCTTGATGGTTCTGGAATGGACTTCGAAGATGGAATCAAGAGTGTGAATATTGTTATCATTACTGAAGGCCTGAATGATTTTTATTGCTCAGTTGAGAAGAAAGGGGCTGACACAAAACGATTTTATCATGTTCTCTTTCTAGTTGAATAACTCAAATGCTTTTTCAGTGATCTTTGAGACAAATGGTATCAAGATGGCTAAATGTCTTATCTGAATACTTGGTAAAAAGAAACTCAATGAGTTTAGTGGATTTTTAGATATTAAACATTTAGTGGGATGGACAATTATGCTTTAACAAGTTTGGGACAATTTTGTTGTTACACGCGGTATATATAATACTAGAAGCTCGTCTCAAATAACTGAGCCGTATGGTAATCGGTAATACTTATATGTCATATATAATGCGTTAAAAATTCTCTGTTGTATGCGCTGAGAATATAAGGGTTAGAGATTCTGACTGATGTTACAACGGTCGTGTTTCGATCCGTGTTTGAAGATGTGCCATATATAGTCATACTGATTATCAGTATGATATATATATATATATATATATATATATATATATATATATATATATATATATATATATATATATATATTACAAAATGTATCGCTATGGTATTTCAAGAGTTTTATTTACAACATGTATTATATACACTTAAATGTACCGTCTGTTTTAAAGAAATATATTGTAATTAATGATTGTTGTTGCTTTTATTTTAATTTCTTCTCAAAATATGATTCTATCTTTGCACTGAGATCTGTATAATATTTGGTTATATACTATAATTTCCTTCAGGTTATTAGATATGTTTTGACTTTTTTGTGTTGCGATTATCAATATCGGGGGTATTTGACAAGTGGTAAGATAACCTATGAAATATAATTTTGCATGAGGGGTTAACATAAGTATTACAAGTTTTTTTGTTTATTAATATTGTAGACAAAATATCGCAGAGTAATCAATACTATTTTTACAAAGGCTGGAAAGTTGTAGACACTGTTATTATAAGTTTAGACATTTATGGTGTTTGTAACTTATGATACATTTATGGTATTTTTTTAATGATATTGACTGTTATATAATGGTTAATTCTTGCCAGCATATTATACAGCACAGTATGGAAAGAAAGAGTCGTAATTCTAGAAGCAATCTTAATACATAAGAAAAATGTACAATACATACATACATACATATATTTATATATATATATATATATATATATATATATATATATATATATATATATATATATATATATATATATATGTATATATATATATATATATTTGATATGGGTTGGTCTGCCTTTTTAGCAAATTACAGCAATTTTTCAAAACATCCTCATCTCTTAACTATATATATATATATATATATATATATATATATATATATATATATATATATATATATAGATAGATAGATAGATAGATAGATAGATAGATAGATAGATATAGATACAGATATAGATATAGATAGATAACTAGACTCGTTTCGAAAAACCCTCGAATTTTTGATTTGCAAATAACCAAATCAATCTCGACGTAAAAAAAGGTTTTAAAAAAAGAAAGAGCTACAAACATGAACTACTGTCGAACAAATCGCACAGATGCAGGTCTGAAGCCCAAAGAAAAAACCCCGATACGAGTAGACAACTAAGTAACAAAAGAGCTCAATACAATCGTAGAGCAGACCTAGATACACCTAGTGAGCCAGACAAACCTGCCTAGGTTTCACCTAAACGGATCGTCAGGGAAAGTATGGCTAACGAGGTAAAGAGAAACACATATTTATAGGCGATAATTAAAACCATACCATGTGACCGAAGAACCACAAACTAAGTAGATGGGGGGGGTTTAAAATTTATTTATTCATTCAACAAAAATGGGGAATCGAAGGTGGAAACCGTCTAAATAAGTAACCAAGATTTTTTGTCTACATACGTTAAGGATTTCAGTTTTAGAGTTTAATAATTGGCTAGGTTGATCAAATAAAGATATGGCTAATTTCTCCTCTGCACATAATTTACAAAATTTATGGCCTGCTTTATATCTGGTGAATTTTGTTAGTATTTCCCATTTAAGGATGGGGTCTACATTATCTTCTTCTTTGTTTCTCCATACATAGGTAGATAGCGTGGCACTATGCTTAATTTTTTCGTTTTTGAAACTACTCATATGATTTTAATATATTTTTATTTAAATTGTTCTGAGTAGCACCTATGTATGTTTTAGGGTTAGTATCCTCGCTATTTTTGTAAATTTTCACTTGGTAAATCCCGCATTCTTGTTGACATTTTCCCTGTAATGGACAGATGTTTTTGTTTCTACAATTACAAGCAGGGAGATCAAATGTTTGTTTGTTTGAAAATTCCATTCTTCTGTTATTTTAAATGTAAATTTTCAGTAAGTATATTTTACTTTTGGAAGATTTTTAAAAACAAGAATTAACTTTTGTTATCAGGAAGGAACGATTTTAAATGGTATTCTGAAATCCAATCAACATAATTTCTATTTGAAATTAACCAGAGTATTTTGCTTAATGTTAATAGTAATTTAATGATTTAGCTTTCATCACACCTAAAATGAAACTTCAAGAATATTTTTTATTTAAAATAAATAATTTTAAACCGTAGGTATTGATCATTCAGTGGAGACACATACACACACACACACACACACACACACACACACATATATATATATATATATATATATATATATATATATATATATATATATATATATATATATATATATATATAATCTTCTTGCTTGATAAAAAGCATTTATTATGACAATTCCGAAACAACCCATCCATCAAGTAAATTAATCTGTTCTCTTATGCAATTTTGAAAGTTCTACAAAATACAAAGGTTAATTATGTCATGCAAAATAGATCCAACCCTAATATATATTGTATCAGTAAGCCTTAATTGAAAAAATCTAACAAATGTGTCGTATACCTGTTTAAAATATTATTTAAGTGCAAAATTTACTCATTGCATAACTGAAATGTTAATTCAGTTAGATAAATTTCGAGTTTAGAAATTGTTTTCAAGCCGATATTTTTTCCGCGAATTTAATCAGTATTAAAACTATGAAGAATACATCAAATATCTTAGTCAAAATTTTGTTTATAATAATACTGACTGCCGTTCAAACAACTCGAGGCGGTGTAACAGTTCGCAATTTAGTTTCGTTTAGACAATTACAACTGAGTAGTGAGTTCGATTCTCACAGGGTGCCCCTTATTTTAAGCCTTGTGCCGCATCTAAGCTACGCTTGCAAAATCACTATAATAATACTGATATTTCCTTTATAAAACATTTATTATGAATTTGATACAGAAGAATTATTATGTTTGGCAATGCTTTGGGATTTCAGAATTACTTACTGCGTGTAGTTGTAGCATTTGCTGTTTTTGACTGTTCCATGTTGAGAAAGAAAGAAATTGAGAGAAAGAAATGGAGACAGAAATTGTGTTTGAAATTAAAATAATTATAAAACATCTCTTTCTATAATATTCATTTGTCATATCAGCGTTAATATACATATGGTAAATACATATTTATTTACCATGTGTCAGCATGAAAGACAAAGCCAAAGAAGATATTTGTGAAAATTCTGAAGAAGATACTGTGAATGATCGAACCTGTCAGTCATAGTTTATGGTAAATATTTCTCGTTGATATATACTCCACGGCTGTGTAAGTAAATCTAATAACGCGAATCATTGACAAAAAATAAAACATGAACCTCAATTTCAGGATACGTAACTAATTAACAGCGGCTTGTAAAATGATTTGTGCCGTAATCGGTGTGTAATTTGGTCTTTAGTTCGAAAGGAAATTATCTTTTAAGCAAAACCTGACGCACGAAATAAGGTATAAAGCAAGTGATCGTGCCGTAGCAATAATGAACTACCATTATTTGTATCAGTCTCGTCTTCATACGAAGCTGACATGCTGTATATTTCGTTATTTGAATATGCCTTTGTCTATGAATCATTAACAAAAAAAGAAATTGTTAAACCGAGTATATTCAAGAGTGATTTAGAGGAAAGGAAGGCAACCCCCACCCCCCAAAAAACGATAATATCTGATTTTAATAAAAGAGTGTAATATTCACTCAAGTTACAACAAAATGCATATGCATTTGTCCAAAATGAATAAAGTTTTGCTGAATCGCTGGTACATTTTTGAGCATTTGACGTAAAATTTTAATTTTATTTAAAAAAAGCAGAGGATTTCAATCGTAACTTTCATATGAATGTGAATAACATCCACTTTGTTCAATTATATACCCGCATTTTCTAAATATTAATGCATATAAATCTTCAAAAGATAAGTAAATGCAGTCAATATTCAGATTGCATTTGTTTGGTATTTTTTTACGTGAGATGTGAGAATAAGTGAATCCTCTCAACGACAAAATTGTAATGAGATTATAATTTACGAAAGTAAAATGTTTAAAAATATACAAGCTCAATGAACAACATAAGTATTTTCTGTCAGAACGTAAATAATCTTACCTCATGCCTGCACAAGCACACACGCATACATACATACAGCTACTGATGAAAGGCAATTCAAATGATGTTTCAAGCTGTCAAAATAATCCAAAAGGAGATGGAAAATATGCGTGGTCACCAAGAGAAAGAATTTAAAAAGATGAGGTTGCAAGAGTCCCAATCAAATGGAGAAACACAATAAACCTATGTAAAAACAGCAATATTTATGTATTAGATTGGTGCAAAAATAATGTCGTTTTCTTACATATGTTACAATGTGAGAAAACGACATTATTTATGCACCGACCTAATATATAAAAAATGACAATATCAATATCCCCGATTGCGAATTTAGAAAAATATCGGCGCTAAAATCTTAAAGACTTGGGATTAGGCAAGAAATATCTAAGATGTTTGTAGAATATTTATTAAGGGCAAAACGAGTAAAGACTTAAAATGCTTAAATTATGAAAGGGAGAAAATATCAATACAAATCTAAAGAAAGATAAAATAAATATGCGGATTTAAATTCAAGCTAAAATTGAACTAATGATTTCGAGTGAGTGACAGAAAAAATTTGATCATTCAATTCGTAAACTGAGAGGAATTAAGCAGAATAATGGAGGCGATGTATTAAAAGGAAAGGAACTATCTGAATCTGACATTTAAAAGAAAAAAATACCAGATTAACAAGATCTTTGAATTGACGTTATACAATATTAAGAAAGAAAATTATGATGAACATAAAGTACTTTAAAACTGGATTAAATAAAAAAAAAAATTAACAATGGATACAGAAATAAAGAAAGAAAGAAAACGCGACAACAATCAAGATGATTGACGTTTTCAAGCGAAAAATAAATTTTAGGTATATTTTTGGGATAATATGCATGCTGTTCACGTAAAATATTGAATATGGAACTGCCTTATAGAGCAGAGTAAAATCGATACCGGATCAATCAGTTGAAATTATATTGATTTCAGAAAACAGACGCACTTATGAGCTAATAAAAAAGGTTGAACCTAGAGATACAAGAAATGATCGCATAGAATTCAAATGATTTGCAGAACAGAGGGCTTTTTATAGAAAGTCCGTGAGAATTACAATAAAGAAACGTTTAATTCAATTAAATTCACCCCTCCCCATTCCTTTTTTCCAATATATTGCAGCACTAATTATGATGACACTAGTTGAGAGTGGTTTATGTCATTCACGTTGGAACGCCAGTTCTCATGCGATCATTGAAATTAAACAACGTCGAGACTGGTTAGGACTTAGATGAATGGCCGCTTCAGAATACGAGGTGCGTCTGGCTTGGATATTTAGGAGTTGTAGTGAATAATATCTCGGAATGAGAATTCCGAGAGCCGAATTGAAACTACTAGGACATTAGGATCTGAGGAGTGTTCGTTTTCAAAAGAGCTTCGACACTATGAGTTGTAGATGGAATGCTTATATGCTAGTAATAATAAATTGTTGATAATTTAGACCATAGAATTCTAGTCTCTAATTTCTCTCCCTCATTAAAATGTTTAACTTAGGGAATATTTACATTGATGTTACTAAAGAAATGCTTTTATAGTCACGCGAAAGGGATTTAATATTTTTATTTTTATCACATTACCTGTTATTTTTTTTTTATATTAAACGAGGATTTGTAAACTGCTTTTGAATTAAACTTTCGAAACATAAATAAGATGAGAAATATTTTACGGCCTAGAATTTTGTCATAGATACAATGACCTTTCTCACACTTACTAATGTATAGAGATCAGTCACTTTATGGCTGGACATTAAATGCATATGTCATATATCCGTCATTGAATTTGCCTTTTTCCTAAAGCATATTTTCTGTGTAATTCTTTCACATTTTTTTTAGATGAGCGGTCGCCTCATTGCACTCTGTGACATCACAATGTTTACTTATTTACTGTATATACTGTATAATATACCGCTGTATTTCCTTGAGGAATGGGTATAAGGTATTTTAATTCTGCGAAGAAAGAATATACATTTCATGCTTTCTGATGTTTAATGTATATAGTATTTACACAGACAATAGAGATTATGTTAAAATTATGCAGATGCCCAGAAGCCGATTCATGCACACAAAACATAGTGCATTGTCCCACTCAAAGTCAAAGTTGCGTATATATCAGCAGCTTTGTTTAATCTATTTCCTATAGGGAGATCGGTCAGCTATGGCCGGTGTTGTATAATGACTCAGCTGAACGGTGATTGCCACGCTAGGTATCGGCTCTCCATTTTATTTAACGTGATGTAACGGTATTTACAAGCAAGTGAATGCAATGAACTCAAGTGGAATTCGAACTCTCCGATTCTTCAATTATCCATTACACTAGAGCGCCTTTTATGAATGTGCAAATACTATCCCAAAAAATTCAGAGAGATATAATTAATCTACCTCAGCACTTTACACTGTGAACATATTCTTCATTTAATTATTTAATTCAAAGAAGAGAAATTAAGTAAGATAATAAAGATTGGCATTATACATAAAATTTTGAAGATTAAACTTAATGGACAGCAAGAAGCCGGAAGAGGGTTCCATAAACGAGAAATGGGAGAAAAGAAAATGTTAATTTACATCTAGCTATTTCAACTGCACAATGATGAAACCTTACCATCAATTTAGTACCGCGATTGAATTCATAGAGTCTTAGTTCCATAGAGAATAGTTCATCAGAATAATTACCATAAAAGTATTTATAGAAAAAGCACAGGGATCTACATTACGGCGAAGGGTATGTGAAGTCGAGATGCCAGATCAGGAACAATAAACATTGCAGTTTCTTCTTCGAAGTTTTATCAAGAATCTCGAAATATATAAGAAGAGTAACATATCATATCTTACAGCAATATTATAAACATCGACGAATGATACACTTGTAAATATCTAAGATAGATTAGGGTAAGAAAAGTTGTCTTGCACATCATTGATAATCAATTTCCTAGCAGCAATTCTAGCAATTGATTCGATATAATATTTCCACTTCATGTCAGCGGAAAACGTTAGCTCGATTAGGCAAAACGTGTCATTATCCGCTGACACGAAGTGGAAATATTATATCGAATCAATTGCTAGAATTGCTGCTAGGAAATTGATTATCAATGATGTGCAAGACAGAGAGCAGTTTCGTTTTAGCAGCGTTAAAATTAACAAGCCATTTATTGCTTCTGTTAACAACGGAATGTATGTTATCTTTTTCAGATCAGGTGCCAATTTGACTTTATCGAACCAGACTTACTATTAAAACAGGAGTAAATAATTAAAATCAGCATAGATTACTGAGTTGAGAACTGCCACCTCATTCCAATACTTTCAGCTTCGAAATCATTTTTCTTCTTCTCGGCCTGTGAAGGACTTTCTTGGAAGTAGGCCTTCTCCAGATTCATGTGAGGAATGGGCGATTACTATATGAGGATTGTCCAAGGATTGCTGCTAGTAGCAGATATGACACTCTTAGGCGCTCTCTTTTCGATTATGATTGCCCAAGTGGATTTCGCTGTAAATAATAAGTGTAACGAAGCCGACAGGAAATCGAATTTATCCCTGCGATTACACATTCCGAGCTGTTATTCATTACATCTAGGGGAAATCCTGCATTAAAGCCCTTTGATATTCCCAAGCTTTCATCCATGAAGGTCTTGAAATATTTTGACATTGCTTAACTTCGGTAATCGGATGAGAACCAATTTTTCAATATGATTACGCCGTAAGCCATCTAGGGCTTCTTTCAATGAGCATCAGTTTACAATTCATAGAAAAGTTGTTCGAGTGGATTTAATTAAGGTATGTGTGGAAGATATTCCATTACCCTTAACTTAAAATATTCTTGGTCGATTTCAAGCTTGTTTCAAGATGAATCTCCTGCAGAATCTAAAGTTATATAGTAGATCCTAGATATTTTTCGAAACATGAGCTGATATTCTATTCAACTCAATTTCTGTAATTTTCAAGATATATACCTCACCGAACCTAACAATTAAAATATATACGATCTGTTCACCCCAAGATTTCATTATTTATTAAGGTCTATTTTATAACGACCACTATGATTTGTACACTTCTGACGTAATGATGTCCGTTTCATCATCACAATTCCATTTTTGTTTTGTCTGACCAAATAAGTGCATTCATTTCTCTAATCCAAAAATATTTGAGCAATTATTCTGGCAAGCTGTCCCAGAAATATTGTTTTTAGAGTATTCTACACGAGATATGTGTATATGTTCTGGTGGCTTGGCTATAATTTAAGCTTCGTCTTGTGTTGTCTAAAAACAATCATCTCTCGTACGGAAATCCAACTAGGACGAATTGATCTTGCAAGTTTTCATACGCTACCAATTACTTTCGATTAATAAAAAATAAATAAGGCAAAACATAGATTATGTCAAAACGCTATCAAACATTTATCCAAGATTCAGTTTTATAGATTAGAGAATTATTATATTCAGTTCCTTGCATTTTTCATTGCGTTTCGTATTGACGTCAGTTGCGTGTAAGATCAATAGTAAAATTTCGTTCAGAATACATTTTGAGCATTACAGCATATATGTGTTATAAGAATGGCTCGCTTTTAGCTTTTTTATAAGCAAAATTAATTCAAAAATTGTTTCTAATTTGATTTGAATAATTATGCCAAATTTATTATTGATATTTTTAAAAACAAATTAACAATTATTCACTGTGTCATTGCAGATTCGCGTATTAAATAATTTTACCACAATTAAAGAAATAAACGCCATCAAAAGAAATTCGGAATGTTTAATCAGAAACATTAGGGAAATGGATTGAATAATTTTACGTTAAGTATAAATTGTGCTTTCCTTTTATTTTCCATTGTTTTGATATTATCGGTTGGTCTTTTATGTTCGATGCTATTTACTTTCTTTTCTCTTGTGGCTTAGATTGATTTTACTCACTCTCATTTATTTCATTGTTCTCAGTAAATGTGCCTCCCCATGTTTTATCAATAGTTTGTGTCATTTCGATTTAAGAAAAGAAAATATATATATATATATATATATATATATATATATTACAATTATTCTGTTTACATTGCTTACAATTCAACAGTAAATGCTTCTGTTACGTCAATGTGCTTTTCTTAAGAAAAATTTACACATATTCTTCCTATTGAAGATATTATTTTAAAAACTATTTACTAACACTAATCATGTGGAAACAGATTCTAGCAAGCCTCATTTATTTCTACATCGCTTGTTCAATTTGTTTAGTTTTTAAATAATTATTCAAAAGACAACATATATTTAACGGCAATAGCTGTTTTTCGCATTTGCATTTTTGTCTTCCGTTGCAATGTTTTCCTATGTATATTTATATCCGTTGATCGGGGTTTATCTGTCTCTGTTCGTTTTCTTCAAAACTACCCAAGTGTGAAGCATGTGATCTCGAAACAATTTACGATTTTCTTACGCTGTCAATCATTGCTTGCAGCAAAAATTATTATCAATATTTCACTTCTCCTCAAGACACTGAACGGCACAAATAATATCTAAGTGCGATCGTCTACATGGTTATCTACAAAAAATAAACATTGCGTACAAAACAGTTAGATTTCGTTATTAAATAACCCAAAGAGGTTCATATGCCACCAAGTAAAAGCAAGCAACCAACTTCAATCTAAAAGCGGTAAACTGATAAAGCTATAAATTGTGTCTATACCAAAGAAGAGGGCGAAAAAAAAAAACAATTATTTACATTGCTGGAACAAGAAAAAATTACATTTCTTCGTACTATTCTAAGATACAACTCAATTAATAACCACTACTCTCTTGATAAACGTATATAAATAAGGATATTAATATGCATTTCACACATTTTTTATAACAAAACTTTGCTGCATATTCGTGTTTTCTTTCGATTTTGGAATGTATCTTTAGGCCATCCAATGCGCGTTTGGATTTCGCTGTAGCATTTACCATCTTTGGTTAAAAACATACCCAGATCTTTAAACTTCTGTATTTGTTTGAAGGTCGACATCTCAAATTTCTAGTTCTAATCTTAGATTTTTTTTTCTCTTGGGCAACATCCACCATGTGTAACCACCATTTGTCAAATGACAGCACGTATTCTAGTCACTTGACAGTTGCTAGTTACTCCTTCCAGCCTTCTTTCACTATACTGTCTAGTAGTACCTATAGATTTTTTTCTGTATCTGCTGTCAACACAGTTTCAGCTGCATATGTTATATTGTTAAGATTTTCCCAAGAATAATAAATCTGGGTAGTGTCTCCAGATCCATTAGGATAACATCTATGTAGAGATAGAACAAAGCCGGTATGACAAATACTCTTCTTACGCCACTTCCGCACTTTTCTCACGCCACAGTTTTCAGTACTTAATTTTCGATGATCAATACACGTGTGAAAAAACAAAAGTAAAAGTAACATGTAGAGCTTTTATCTTTAAAATTCAGGAGTTCAGTTGAATCCGCTACCTTGGTTTGAACCTTACGGTATACTCAGCCGATTTGTTTTTATCAAATGACCACCTAACGCAGTTTTATTTTTTTTTTAAAAAAACTAAAGAACGCTACATTATTATTGTAAAAAATAAATATACAAATTCACGACGTTGGGTGTAATAGAAAGGGAGGGTAGGATGTGAAGAAGGCTGAGGAAAAAGTGTAAGAAGAAAAAAGGTGTATTGTAAATGCATTGGTGGGGGTTAAATTCCTTTATTTTATCCACTATCATATGCACTTAAAACAAATTATTTCATCTGTACGCAAGAACTTAAGAGTTGGGGATCCGGAAATGTTATAATCGCTAATTTTTCCTGTTGGTAGAGGTTGAAAATATGCTTGGGATTGTTGTAAGGTTTTCCCTTTTTTAAAATTTCCCACCTTACCAACGGATATCTGTTGTTGTTTTTTTTTTTTTTTTTTTCTTAATTCCACACATGGTTAGCTAGTTTGGTAGAATACCTAAGATTTGCTAGCTTAAATGATGACTTTTGATTGTACCATCTACGCTTAAAAGTACCTTTCGTACATCCTCTGTACGTTTTATATATATATATATATATATATATATATATATATATATCCAAGTATGATTGGTGTATATGGAATGAATTCCAATAACCAACAATTACTATTCTTAAAAGAGTGCTCAATACAAAGTAGAGCAGATATAATTGTTTATTTAAAAACTTTATAACATAAATATGTTATAAAATCACTACAAAAATAGTCATTTTGTTTCAACACCCTCGGTGTCTTATCAAGTGATGATGTTGAATGTAAAATAAATGGTTTTAAAAGTTTCAAATTAATTAACAATCCTTCGCAAGGGGAAAACGTTGTTACAAATGCTGGATTGACCAATCAAAATACAACTTATTTTTTGAAAGTTGAATCTATTTATGCTTGCTTGTGTCTGATTATATTTGGTGGTAGGAAATTTTCCTGTTTCCGTTTTGGGATGACAATCTTACACATATATACATACCTGCATATAGGTGTATGCATTATAGTTCACACAGATATACCCGTATAAATAATTCGAAATTAGGTTCAGATATATATCCATGCGTTCGAGTATGCATACATACGAATTTGTAATCATATTTCGGTGTCGGGACATTGTGTAGCGAAGTTCTTTCAACTAGTGTTCTTGGCTCTTTTCAGATTGGTTGTCTGCGTTGTCAAACATATTAACACTCCTTCACACGCATACACATATAGACATGCACATGCACCCTATATGCCTGGACCTTACATCACATTATTTAAGTGGGTTTCGGTTTGTGGATATGGCGATGACGATGCATTGAATTTTCAACGCTGAAAGTTTGTGTGTTATTGATGATTGTGATTATGTTGATAGTGCTAATAGTTGATATTATAATTTTAATAACAGTTGTTGATGGGTTTACGATAAATTTATCCCTGATGCCGATGGAATCGAAAGTAAAATGGTAAAAAATGTGACAATAATGACAATGGTAATTATGATAATAGTCGTAGTAACAATGATAATGATAGTGAAAATAGTCAGAATAATAATGGCAATAATGAAAACAATGGCAATGGTAGAAAGCAGTAATAATGGTGTTAGTGAAATTTCAGAAGTGATTCTGGTAACACCAGTGATGTTAGTGAAAATATCAGTGGTAATTATATTCGGTAGGTGCATAAAGCGTTAACGACAAAGTTAGTAGCAATAGTAGTAGTAGTCATTATAAAAGGATACTCAAGTGTCAGTAGTTTATCCCCTCTGAGGACTGTCATGGTGGTGCCCGTGCCCGTAGGTGTGATAGCATAGTAGGAAACAGTGCCGGTAGTTCTATCGATCTGTATTATTTGCTATTGTGTTGGTCGCGTGTGTTGTGGTAGAGATTGAAAAAGAATAAGTAGTGTTGACTATAGGTGTTGATGGTTATGTTTTTGTAGGTTAGGTGTGCTAGCTTTTTTTTTCCCTGGTAGGTATTATGGGTTTGGTATAAGCTGTGATATTAGATATTTATTTTCGTGTTTGCATTTCAATAATATTTCTGACCTTGGTCTAATAATTATTTTGTTCCGTGTAGGAGATTATTCCCACTTTTCGTGTAGTCAAAGTAGATATGACTTTGATATATTATTGTAGGCAGGTACGGTTTCCATGAATTCCCAGCTTATTTTTGGTATGAAGTTTTTGTCAATTAATTGCTATATGTATATTGATAGTGTGGTGATGTTGCAGTACTTTCCGTTGGAGAATGAGATGTCGTGGGTGTATTTTCTTTGCTTGAACGTTCCTTCAGTGAAACCAATATAGTACATTGTAGTGTTGTTTATGCTTTCCTTATCTTTGTATACTATGTTTGTCTGCAGACAATTTCCTTGAAGTGGGCATGTAGTTTTATTTCTGCAGTTGCATTCGTGCTCTTTCATTGTGCTATTGCAGTTTATTATTTTTTTTTGTTGTATTTTTTCATTATTTGTGCTATTTTTTAGTGCAGATATAGTTAACTTTTCCGGTGTTTTTGCTAAATGCTTTTGGTAAGGGCTGTGTTACGGGGAAGTATTTAAGTTTGGGAATAGCCCGCCAATGTTTGTTTTGATATGTTAACTATCACTGATATTGAGCACATTCCAATAAGTAACGTCCACACACACACACACACACATATACACACACACACACACAAACACACACACACACACACACATATATATATATATATATATATATATATATATATATATATATATATATGGCGATGATGATGTATTGCGATTGCGTCTCGCCTGAAACTGCCTGTCGCATCTGTTTGTTGATTCCATGTTCACCTTTTATATATACACATATATATATATATATATTCACACACACACACAAACACACACACACATATATATATGAAAAAAGGAAAAATAAACTTAACGTTTCGTCCTCTGACAACTTTTATGAAAGTAAATATTATTTGTATTGTTAAATTTCGTCAGGACGAAATGTATCGGATAAAAAAATAGTGGTAGAAGAGCAAGGTAAATAAGAATTAATTTTCATCTTGAAATGATAAATTGAAAAATATACCAAAAAAGAAAGCTAATCGTTTATTCTCCTCCTTTATTGCTTGAGCACAAGTTATGAACAATAGTCTTTTTTAATTTTTTCACAGATTACTTGTATTCAACTTCAACGTATTTTGCGATCTGTTTCATTTTGCTATCTTTATTTATTTATTTATTTTTTCTTTAAATTTTTGTGTTATTTTTCCTTAAATCTCTGTGTTGCAGTGGAGTCTATCCAATTTCTCCTCAAAAAATGAATGCTAGAATCTAGAACTTTAAAACTCTAAGTCTGTTTCACACTCACTATCCCATACACTCCCTTTGATCCATAATGCAAGCCTGAATTTTGCGTCTACATGACCAACTAAATCGTCACGACCAAGGACTCGGAGCCTACATGAAAAACGAGTTTACTAGCCATAGTGTCACATTCGTTTTTGCTCTCAATCATCCCCAGGACGAAGGTACAGCAATCTTCGACAAAATGTCTGAGAAGATTGATAATAACCTCATTCAATTCCACTCGGCCAGATATATCTGTAGTGACTTCAGTATCCATTATAAAGAGTGGCTATTCCACTCCAACAAACCAGATGTTGAAGGCAGATATTGCAGAGGATTCTCTATCGTCCATGAGCTAACCCTATCAACGGAGAACCTGCCCAGTTCGCGGACACAACTGAACCTCCTCGACCTCTTCCTAATCCTGCCCTGATAAATGCTTATCAAATGACTACCTCCATTAAGCACGTCAGACAATTACTTAATCATGTCCATGACTGATGCTAAATCTAAGGCATCTCTTGACGTACCGTTCCATAGAAATTTTTTCGCTATGCGAAGGCAGACTGGGATAGCATTCCTACATGATGGAAGCTCCCCCTCCCTAAATTATTCAAGCATGCTGCTTCAAAGTTTGCAACCCTTGTATCTGATAGGACTCTTTCTAGAACGGAGAGGTTTATACCCGTAAAATTCCTTCAAAGCCAAATAGTCTACACTGGTTCACTCCTGAATGCGTTGCAGCCATAACTCTCCAAGACTTCAATATATATCACAAAGAGAGATGTACTTTTGCCCTCATTGCATTCAGAATTGCCCACAATCGCTGCAAAAATTCTAGAAAACGTCAAGTGCAGTGTAAACCAAGGTAGAAAAGAAAAAACTTGGATCCCGTGACTGCGGGAAGATCCCCAAGCAAATCATGAATGGAGGTAAAACGGACTTTACAATTGTGCCCAGAATTATAAATGGCCCCGATGTCATATATTCCTCGACAGATAAGGGGAACATCTTCGCCTCTATCTCTGCCTCTAACTCAACGTTAGATGATAATGGCCATCACATCTCCAAGTTCCCACATCTCACCGAGAACGATCTTAGTAATATTACCATCACAGCACGAGAAATCTCCAAAATTATCAAAGCCTTGACTCTAAGAAAAAAACTAGCCAAGATAAAATTTCATTATTGGCCTTTAAGAAAAACAACCTGGAATTATCATCAATCTTAGCAAACGTGTAGTCCTTCCTAAGACCGTGGAATGTCTGTCTATATTTCTGAGATGAGGTATTATGTACATGATTTAAGTTATTCGGACTGTTGTCCTCATCTTTGTCGCCATATTTCGTAAACTTAAAATTCTTAAATGTAAAATTCGTAAACTTAAGGAATCAACACATATGCTAGCCCACAAAAATCTCCTGATCCGACCAAGCATAAAAATAAATACAATATGGGAACCAGTAATAAGGAGTACCAGAGAAAAGCAATGATAACAGCAAAATTGCAATATCAGCACTGGTAAAAATGGTTGCTGAAGACATTAGGTTTATAATACCCAGAAATTCCTCAAGGACACATGGCACAGTGGATAAAGGCGTTGGTTATATCCAGTGACAAGACCCAAAGAGTGTGTGTTCAATACCCGGTTAAGGCAGTAGAGAACTTTTAGAGGGAAAGTAACAGGAGATAACTGATAACTGACTTCCATTAAATATGGCACGTGGAACTAGAACAGTCTACCTCAGTGAGCGAAATAAAGGGTTCAGTTCGACATTCCAACCAACTGAAGAAGGCCGGATCGTACAACGGCCGAAACGTTGTGATAAATATGGCGACAAAGATGAGGACAATAGTCCGAATAATGTAAATAATGTACCGTGGAATATGTCAACCGTATACGCGAACTCCCTCAGTACAGACCCATCAGTCTTCTCGGTATCAAGCTTTTTGAGACCATAATCAATAAGAGGATTACCGAGCACCTGAAAAAAAACAACCCCTTCATCGACAAGCAGTATGTGTTTCGTTATAAATAACATCTAGTAGCAATAGATATCTCAAAGGCTTTCGACAAGGTGTGGTACAAAAGCTTACTGCACAAGCTCTCCCGATATGGAATTACTGAAGTGTCCTCTTGATCATAACATCGTTCCTAACAGGTAGATCCATGAAAGTAGTTATCCTGATTTATATTTTCCTCTAACGCATTGTGATGAAGTAAACCATTCTGTGGGCACAAGTGCCTTTGTCTACAGTCATCCTGAAATTACCTGTCAAGTACCAGTTGAAAAGATGACATTTTAACTAAGGTGTCGAAGGCTAGGGGTTTTGCAGCGTTATTTTTTAAGGCAATTCATCGATTAAAATTTATTGCAGGAAATTTCACCACCACGAAATTGTATCAGATAACCTAGTATTAGTTTGGTGCAAAAATAATGACGTAATTATGTCGTTTTTCGACGTTAAAAATACATCAAAAAACGACATTATTACGTCATTATTTTTGCACCAAACTAATATTTTTAAGATAATATCTATCAGATTATATTATTATTCACGGTTCTACGAACATAGAATTTGTGGCAAAGGGCTAGCCTCCACTTCATTAAAGACGGAAAATATTTACTGGAATATTCTATAGAAGTGAGTGCCGTCGAAGAAATATGACCACTGTGCGTACAAATGTTGATATCCGAGCAGCCTAGACAGCTGTGAAAGGTCTCTGAGGAAACAATTGTTGCTCACGGTATTTAAAACCATGAAATTCGGTTACTGTTGAATATTTAAGTGTGCAATTGCACACCTCGGCTCTGCTTCTCATGGTAAAACTCACTTTAAACTACAGGGTACCTGTGGCCTCTACTTTTATTTGTGTCGTCTATCTGAAATAGAAAATTGTATTATATACTGCTGACAATACTTTCGGACCACTCTGTACTTTACAAGCGTGGATATATCGACATAGTGAGATCAAAGAATTGCTTATCGGTACATGGTTTGTTCTTTTGATGCAAGATCACTACAAGTGCTGAAACGTTTACTTTTTTCTTCCAGATGCTGAAGATTAGTGCCGACAAAAGTAAAAATATTGCTTAATATGGTTAAATTAATTGTTTGATGTGTAATCGGAAAGAGGGTTGTGATATTTTAAAATGACTTCTTCGCCGCCTCCAGCATAACTTAAAATTTATGGGGCCAAACTAATCACTACCAGTCAAGGGTCATTGATGTATGAAAATTTTGTTCATATATTTTTGATTTCTCGTGGAGTGATGGGGTCAGCCACCTAAATTTGTGCTGATCTCACTCTTCGTGATGTCGTGAAGTTTATTAGTATATGTAACTCTAAATATTTTTTTATGAGTATGCATCTAAGTAACACATCTTTCCACACTTATTTCTTTTACAAACATAGAAATAAAATGAATACCGATAGGCAAGTGCAACATATGGCGAAAGGAAGTTTTATCTCTAGCCAAGCAAGATACACAGGATATACTATACTGAAAAAAGAGAGCAATTATGAAAACCGTGTATAGATTTGAATTTGAATCAAATTATCTATCTATCTATCTATCTATCTATCTATTATATATATATATATATATATATATATATATATATATATATATATATATCATGTTGTCTCTCTGTGTGTCTGTCGTTGGCGTTGTTACCTCGCCCAGGCCGCATTTTTCACCCGATTTCGATGCGGTTTTCACCACAAGTTTGCAAATGGCAGCCGTAAGGACATGACGGAGAAGGATTTTTGAGTTCAGATTCCGAAAAAATCGATAATCGAAAAAATCTGCTTACAGAAGGAATGATCGCATTTTAACTAAATTAGAGTCTACCATTAGAAGTGTTGTTCAGAAGTTTTATGATCACGGGCCCTTAAACAGCGCAAAAATTGATAAAACCCAAAAGCCGATATGCCCAGATTGAGCCTGAACCGCAGGTCAATTTTTAGTGAAAACCGATCGGATTTATGAGGAGGCCATTGAGGGTCAGCATGTGAGGTCAGTGCGTGCAGTGGAGTGGAAGAAAATATTTGACCTCAAATTCTGGAATGGGTGCAGGGTGATTGAAATACGGCTTTTTTATCCCTGCTACCAGGTCTGATTTGAGCCACAAATGACATATTCGACTTTGTCAACACTTTTGCATTAATTGTCGCATCTTACCAAAATCAGCATTTCCTTTATTCGCGTCTTTACTGAAAAAAAAAACCCGCATACGTGCTGAGTAAAAACGGTTCCGCCCACAGCAGTCCATTTTCCAATTATTTAAATTTTTTTCCCCTAGCCCAGGCCGCATCCCAGACCTGACGAGGAGATTTTGCGCTAAAACAGCAGGGCTTCCTCGCAATCCATTTCAAAGCTAATGCCGGAAAACGGTTAGCGGCTTTTCGTTGTCGCAGAAACAAAACGAGAAAACACTTCATTGCAGCTCATTGCATTCTCATCGCCAGCATAACGTGCGTTAGAGCCAAGCTGCAATGCATCAGTCATCTTGACCCCATTTACGACCAAGCCTTGCGCTTGCCAAATCATGCGCGCGTACGTGAATGCGCGCTTGCGTGAATGCGCACTAGCGTCTTCCATTTTCCGTGAGCTCATTCATTGGTCTAAGACATGGCCATTGTCCAGGCTACACCAATCAATGACGAACTTCGTTATTTTTCTGCGGATACAGCCATGGATGTGGCTGCGCGTACCAAAGACACAACGCTTACAGCGTTCTTCAAACTTTGTCGACAGGACGAGTTTGCTAGGAATCTACTGTAACCAGACGTGCCTTCATACTACGTGTGGACAAAACAGAACACCTGGGCTCGGCGGAAGTGCGGGGCCAACTTCGAGGTCTATCCAGGCGTCAACAAAGACACCATACTCGGAATGGTATTCACGGTTCCCCCATCGCGACAGGAATGTTTTTAATTGCAACTCCTTTTGCACGAAGTTAGTGGTCCAACGAGCTAAAATTACTTACGTACTGTTAATGGAGTTTTATGTGACACTTTTCCTGAGGCCTGCCTCCATCTCGGCATTTTGGAAGACGACAGCCAGTGGGATGCCACAATGGCTGAGGGAGCTCTTTTAAAATTGCCCTCTGCTTTGCGCCACCTCTTCACCACAATCTTACAAAAGTGCGAACAAAGTGATCCCAAATCAATTTGGGACAAATACAACAATGGCTCTTACATTCAGCGTTGATATTTACAACAAGGCACTTATAATCATTGAGAACCTGTTTGTTGAAATGGGGAGGGGTAATCCCTCGCCGCTGTTGGGCTTACAACGTCATATCGTGTGGCTTCCTCCAGTCTCTCACCTGAGATTGAGCAGGAGACATCCTACTCTGTTGAGGAGCTCAACGCCTATGTCACAACAAATGAGCCAAAGCTTCTCATAGACTAAAGGGCCGCTTACGATGCGGTTCTTGCATCCATCAGGCAGGATACAGGATCAATTTTCTTCCTGGACGGGCATGGGGGAACGGGAAAAACGTTCGTAACAAAACTGCTTCTTGAAGAAATTCGGCGTCCTGGTAAAGTTGCGCTTGCAGTAGCGACTTCAGGCATTGCTGCCACATTACTAGGGGGTGGCCGAACAGTGCACTCAACTTTTAAACTTCCGCTTGACCGGATTAAGGCAGAATCACTTGTATGCAGTATAGCGAAGCAATGAGGTCTAGCGGAGGTACTCAGGCGATGTAAGCTCATCGTCTGGGATGAGTGCACTGTCAGTCCCAAAACTGCACTCTAGTTTGTAAACCGTTCTCTGAAGAATATTTGAAACTCCGATCACCTTATGGCTGGTATAACAGTCTTTCTATCCGGTGACTTTCGCCAGACTCTCCCCGTTGTACCTAAGGGGACAAGGGCCGACGCTATTCGAGCGTGCTTGAAATCGTCACAACTTTGGCCCACTGTTAGACCATTGCATCTTACCACCAACTTGCGTGCACACCTAACTGGCGATGTTGGGTCCGCCGAATTTTCGAATACATTATTAACCCTTGGCGAAGGTATTATTCCAGCTGACACTAATGGATTTGTAAACGTCCAAGGGTTGTCTACAGTGGTCACAACGCCAGCAACACTCAGGGAATCAGGCGGATTACATTCTAAAATTTCGAGCGTTCTTTACAATTCAACGAGAAATTCCTAAGCGGCCCATTTTGAGGTGACTTGCATAGAATGTCGTGCGACCGCGTCGTCACTCAAAAATCGATACAAACTTCTGTATTGACCATGCCCTCAGCAGTCCATTTCCCGCATTGTTCTTTCTCCCAGGCCGCATCCCAGATCCGATTTTTCAATTTACGTCATTGTGTCATGTCGGAGCCCGATTTTTTACTTGGGACTCAAACTTTGTAAAAAAAAGCTGATTAACTCACAGGTGATACGGATTTTGGGTGTTTTAAGTTGAATGTCTCGCCTGCACTACGCGGCCCAGTACATCTAAACCTTTTACCTCATTTTGGACTCTGTACAGTTGACTTCGCGTTGTTAAACACTTTTGAGGTCTTTTTATTTGAACTTAAAATCAGATCAATGTATGGTTTCCAAAGTACCGGGTTAACAAAACAAGGGCAACAAAAACCAGGCCCAAGTAGTGCGACCAGTGTCAATATTCGCAATGTGAGATAGGCAAGAAGTAAGGCATGTAGCAACATCAGCACAGCAAAGGGCACTCCTTTAAAGGCAAGGAAGGGCAAAAATATTTTATGTCATGTGATAGCGATTGCTGAATGTGTCGTACGATTTTTGAATCAAGCACAGGCAGAATCGGGCCTTGCTCCTAGTTAACGATAGTGCCCGTTTATCCTGCACGGATGGAATGCACTAATCTGGTTGTTATTTTAAAACTTAGTTTCTGTCAATATTTTTCTGTATACAAAAAAAGCTTTCTTTATAAATGCGTGTATATATATATATATATATATATATATATATATATATATATATATATATATATATATATATTCCTGTACCAAATCTTCCGTCATGCAGAAAATATACTTTATATACAGAGATTTCTCATGTGCAATATGCATATGTGCCAGTATACTTATGTAGACATATATAAGACATTGAGATAGGGTTATTAAAATTCGTTTTTTTAACAAATAAGACCCTTAAATATGATGAAATGAGCAATTAAGTAAAGACAATACAGAATTTTCAAAAAGGCTAAATAAAATCGCAGTGGACTGGACCAATTCAAAGCCAACTCTCTTTAATTCTATCGGCTTTTTTTTCGAAAACTTTTGTCCCGATCAAGAAATAAGTGGGTGGTGTTGGGACCCTAGAATCGTAAATTACGGCTCGAGAATTGATACGCTTTGCTTAAATGGCTGTTATTGTCTTGGCGCATGCTCACTGAGACATCATTGTTCAATTAGGAACATAGTCAGTCCCGACTCGTAATCTTCCATTTGTGTCATTAAAGTAATTCATGCCTGATTGGGCCGAAAACTGTAGACTAAGCCAGAGAAATACGTATGACCGGCGGCCGTGGAAAATCGTTTTGTTGGACGATGTGTAAGTCTGCTTGGATTCCGCTGACAATCATTATTTCATTCTGGTTGATTACGGCGTGTGATTTTGGCTGCGTTCTTCGTTTCCAAATTCGGTTTTCATTCTATCATTTCCTTTTTTCCTCTGTTTCAAACATCGCATCTTCCTTTTCTACTATTTTCTGTCAGCAATTCTGCTACCATTTTCGTACATTGAACCAAACATGGGTTCACTCAACGCTTCTTATTGCAACGTCGTTTATTGATGTTAAGGTATTTAACGGAATAAAAATATGAGTAAAACAAACTGGGTTTAGTTTTTCTTTAGCTCTTGGGTTATATTTCCAATCGTCTCACCAATGTATTCAACCATATTTTCTACGCAATTTTACATATTATTTCACATTTTGTTCATTATAATTTATAACATTCCCATCTTAATTACGAATATTTTTGAGTATTTCATGATTATTTTCTAATATTCCTTGTTCATTTACTGACTTCTTTTTTCTCAAAATTTGTTAATTATCTACTATGTTTTGCGATTCATTTGCTTACATATTTGAAGATATTGTTTTAAAATAATGTCTCTCGCAATTTAATTTATTTTTAAACATAGAAATCATTATTTCATTAAAAGCATACGGAACAGTATTTTGAATATGAAATTTAAAGCATTAATAAATATTTTACTGATTTTTTCTTTTGTTGCAAGTATGTTTTACATGTGGCACTAAGA
The DNA here is from genome assembly GCA_963932145.1 of Acanthosepion lycidas. NCBI lineage: Eukaryota > Metazoa > Mollusca > Cephalopoda > Sepiida > Sepiidae > Acanthosepion > Acanthosepion lycidas. Next base: position 146,164,020 of record OZ010574.1, read on the forward strand.
TTAACGTACTATTGAAGGTAGCGTATCTATGTACATCATTTACATGTAGTTATGTATTTTATTCAAAATTATATCTTTCTATATATAAAAGCACTTCAAATATTTAATTGATTTAATAACTAATTAGTGAATATTATAGCCCTTTCTGGCAGAATTTCTTCTAGCCTGAAAAATATGTAAAATAATCGTAATTTTATCACCTGTTACATATTCGTATGCACATTCCAATAAATATAAAATCACATCACGGTTATTCATATAACTGTACGCTAGTGCGAAATACATTCTCCTGAGCATAAATCCATGAAATGCGGTCATGAAAAAATATATATGTCCATAGCATAGTGACATTTATTACTTGGGTACCATTGATTTATTTGGGTTACTCCGTGATGCAAATCAGAGTGCAAAATACACATACGGTTAGACCGTTGGTTAGTCAATTGGGTGACGTAGTAATAGTACGTTAAATGTCTGGGCCGAGCAGTGTGCCCCGACTCAGTTTAAACGAGATGAGCAATAAGTGAGCTGCAATAAGGCATAGACGATATATCTTTGGTTATATGGTCAGCGGAATGAGAACAATGTCGCCCCTCGTAGATTAAATAAATGGTTCAGTCCGATATTCTTTGAAAGTTATCCAGATGGAATAATGATGAGGAAGGCCGGAAAGAACAACAGCCGAAGATTTGCGATAACAGTGACAAAGATGAAGAAAATTGTCCTCGTGTAAATAACTCATCCCAGAAATTACACATAATTGGGATAGAAATACCAAAGTGATTGCTGAAGTTCATGAAAGTAATATCGTAATCTATAATTAAATATCTCATATGCATGTACTTTTGCATGCATATTTGTTCACCGCCGGATGAGATTATTATATTAGACATCGAAACAAATATGCATCTTTGTAATGATTAGTGTTTTGTTTGTATATAATCACTTATCACAGCCAAAAACTCGTTGACAAAAGCTCAACCAAATTCACGTGAAAGTCAAGTTAATTCGCCTGTAGATGTATCACAATAAGATTGCACTTTTCAAATCACTGACTGATCACATTGATAGAGATTAATTTTCAAAAAGACTTGCACACAGACTAATGATACAGAAAGAATTGTGCGAAATTTGCTTTGTTCAATGAAATTAATCTGTTTATTTTTAAATTTCACGATCAAATCAGCTTGAAACATTAGCTCTTGCTCAAAACCCGAAAAGAAGCATCAGCTATTAGATGGGTGATTGTTTGGGAACACCTGGTACTAAAAGAGAGTAAATCATCGCCCTTTTGGATGGGGTTAGATATAATTTATAATTGTTGTTTCTGATCACATTATTTATCAGCTTGGTGGAGGAATACCATCCCGAAAATGTGGTGTAGCTGTTGCTATGACTGATTTTCTTAAACATTTCTTAAAAAGCATCTGAAAAAAAGCTGAATGAACCTCGCTATTCAACATAATGTTCATTCAAAGAAGATGGTATTTAAATAAAATTGAAGACGCTACATGACCTCTGACTATCATCCTAAATCATAATCTCTATGCATATTTCTCAAGAATTCACTCTTTTATATTTCAGATGAGTTTATATAAATATAAATATATATATATATATATATATATATATATATATATATATATATATATATATATATATATATATATATATATATATATATATATATATATATATATATAAATAAATAATATATATATATATATATATATATATATATATATATATATGTGTTTGGATTTTGGATGACTATATATATATATATATATATATATATATATATATATATATATATATGCGTGTGTGTGTGTGTGTGTGTGTTTGAATTTTGGATGACGATATTAATTCCGATCGATAAGTATTTTTTAATTGGTGGTCAATAAAATCTTAGGAACCATGGAAAATGTCACTTGAAACAAAACTAATAGACCATCTGATGAATAAGACGGAAACCAATATTTAATATATATTTACCTGATAGCAAAGCAGAAGCAAACAATATTAACAGAAGCTTATAATCTTTTGGCAAATTGGTAAATCTTCTGATATTTATCAAAGCTGTAAGATTGGTAATTATTTCGCCAAATACTATATAAACAGAATTAGATTAATTATATAAGGATATAACAAAAAAATCCAATTTTATATTTAGTAACAATTTCTACAAGAACGTTTTAAATATTTTATTTTTGCTTTAAACTCATAACATGAAAAATATTTTTAGAATAATTATTCCAGATAGGTTATAATTAATACTAATATTTTCTCTAAGTAAAATCTTCCCAATTAATATTAAAGGCCAATACTTGTTATTTTGTGGTTATGTAAACCAAATGCATATTTCGGATGGTGATAACGTTATAGACACGCTAAATGGCATCTCTGAACATTTTAAATTCATCTCCAGACAATTGTGTTCAGTCCGATTAATGCCCTTAAGAATACATATTTTCTCCCACTGCGATATGCGGGATAAATAGCACGGCAAATTGAAATCTCTATTCTTGGTTAACAATTATTTGAGAATTAAAACTCTCTAGTTAAAATTGTGGAAGAGGCCACAGGAAATGTGTCACTATAATTCTTAAGAATGTCTATGAGAACAGATAATAAAAGAAAAACAGACTCTGATGAAAGTCCTGGCCGTCTAAATCTTGAAAGGACATAGCAACAAAAAAGGATTTATTAGACAAATTTTGTTTACTGAATTACAGTTGTTATTTTTTTCTCTTGTATATCACTTTCTTTTTTAATATGTTTTACATGAAAGCATTTCTTGCCATAGAAAATATCATTTTGTCGGGATATTTTCTTAAGCGTTTTTTAAATAGTTTAATGTATTTTAAGGAAAGCTTCTTTTAACTGCTACAAAAAACTTAGTATTAGCATAATTATTTACATGACGTAAGAAATTTAATACGTCTTAACAAGGAATAAAAGTAATGCTAATTTTCCCAGCAGACATATGCCACATATGCAATATTCACAAATTCGTTATTTATATGGTCCTCATATTTTTCCCTTTTCAGATTCAGCAAAAGACTATTTTATAGAGGTATCGGAGGACAGCAAAATCAATTCTTGTCAGGACAGAGGTAGATATCTGAAGGTAGGATCATTAACCACATTTTTTCTGAAATGCTTGGTGTGATCCATATTTGCATTTCTAATATATATAGTAGTTAACATTGTAAACTCGTTCTGCTGCCTGTGGGGTACAGGCCAACTGGTGATTTTTTTCGTTGGCATTCTATCGTTTAAAATGTATCAATTTTTCTATGATCATTTTAAGCTATATGATCAATCATTAAAAAAGGTTCGAAGATGTTCGATTAAGACTCTCTTATGAGCCTTTTCTGTGCCATGTAAACGACATCAACAGCAGAAGGGTAAGGTAGTATTTTGGGTCACTACTGTGATTTCGGTCTTCTGAAATTTTTTTCGGAAATTAGTAATTACTTGTCTACATGTAATATATGGCTTTCTATCTTTCTTTTTTTTGTACACTCTCTTTCTCACGGTCTCTCATTTTGTATACAAATTTATTTTTCTCTGAATTTCCATTTAATTAAGGGATTATTTGACTTCGTTGAGCGCTTATTTTGCCTTTATTTAATTTCTGCATATCCAATAATTTGGAATTTATTTTGGTGGACATTCTTTTTCTTTCTGAAGTTCTCATTTTCCGCACATATTTAAAAACTTAAGCAATAAAACATACTGTAACCATATTTTAAAGTAAATTTAATTTAATTTTTAAATTAAATTTTAAAGTAATTCTCATTAGAAATCCGGAAGAGAAACTTGTAAATCTTTATTGCATGTCACATTGTACGTCTGGTATATGAATCTCGTTTCTACGAATTTTTTTTTCTATCCATTATGCTGTTTGAACCAGTAATTTCTTTTACCAAATATTGTCTAATACAGCAGCTAAGGTGAATCCAGAGATTATTGCTATATCATAGGTCATGATTATACAACAGTCGATTGATTAAACCTCGCACATGGCCAACGTAGCCCGGTAGTCATTATATGTGAAATCAGTAAGGTTTTCTGCCAGAATTTATTTTTGTTTTAATTGCAGCACACACTTAGTCTTCTCTAAGATTTCGAAGGCATATATGCAAAATTAATATTGTGGAAGTGCAAAAATCTGTTAGAATCAGTGATATATTTAGCCGTTGAATTAACAAACAGGAAATCCATTGTAAATTAAGTTATATTGCTGACTTGCATACCAAATTTAAGTTAAAATTTAGTAATACATTTTTAGAATACCACATAATGCAATGTCGTTTGGTTTATTTGAATATCAGCGTCTACTACAAATACTAAAACCAAGTTGATTGATTTATTACGTCTTAATTTTAAATATACAGATAAGAAAAATTGTTATTTTCAATAATGAATAAGTACGGAGAAAAAATTTCTCAGGTTTATAGGATGATTGTGGTATCTTCGCTTGAATGATTGCGCACATTCATATATATATATATATATATATATATATATATATATATATATATATATATATATATATATATATATATATATATACAGAGGGAGATCTATATAGAGAGAGTGATATGCTAGTGAACACTCAGTTTAATCTTCAAGCTGAAGATTTCGCTCAATCATGAAACTATTGCCACTAAGTGTTGAGCTCAGGGTCCATTTTTATATTTACGTGCGCTCAATTCTAATATCGCACAATTTTACCCGTATAGTTAATTTAAAAACTATATTGTTATCATGAATATATATATATATATATATATATATATATATATATATACATATATATATATATATATATATATATATATATATATATATATATATATATATATATATATATATATATACATTATCGTTAAATATGACAGACAAGGAAAATCATAATATATATATATATATGTATTTATATATATATATATATATATATATATATATGTATATATATATATATATATATATATATATATATATATATATATATATATATTAATAAAAAGAAAGAACAGTAATATATATAATCCGATGTTCTTATAGATATTTTTATTTTTACAAAATAGTGCTCAATGTAAATTTACAGAGCATTAATATTATAAGTTAATAGACTTAAAATATTGTTTTTCGCTACACAATTCCAACCATGTTTCAATGAAATGGAACTAATGTCTTTAATTTAAGTACAAAATAAAATTGGGGGCTTTATATATATATATATATATTTATTTATTTATTTAAAAAATATGATTCCAACGCTACTTAAAAGTATCGAGCACTATTTTTCAAAAATAATAACAAAAATACTAAAGAACTTTGGATTATTTACCTAAAAGGTTCTTTCCTATTTTCTATATATTTTACACACACACACACACACACACACACATATATATATATGTGTGTGTGTGTGTGTTTGTATGTATATATATATATATATATATATATATATATATATATATATATATATATATATATATACTGTATGTATCTATATACATAATGTATGTATCAACAAGTGCCCTGTAAGATTTCAGTTGGACACTGTGTCGTATCGCATTCGACATGGAAATCAATGAGAAAATACACCTTAACAATCACATATCATATTGCTCGTAGTGCAACAGGTAATACGTTCCGACTAACTTGCGAATTGAATAAACAATTTGCAGGAGTGTGTTATATTATCGATTCAGCCAACCTAAACTTAAACCTCATTGGATTAGATTTTTATTGAAGAACTGGACCTTTTCAATGTCCCCTTAATATCTGTGTTTAATGTATTCCAAATTAGACCAGCAACAGAAATTGAAAGACATTTCCCAGATACGTTTTAAATTAAATTCAGCAGTTTTTCAGGAACGATTTGGATGGTGTACTAAGTTGAAGGCTAGCCTCAAACAGAAGACAGATTCCAGACCAGTTTTCAGAACAAATCACCCTGTGCCATACGATACACTAACCACAGGGGAAATGGATTTACACCGCTCTCAAAAAGCAGCAGTAATCCAACCACCAAATTACTCATCTTGAGCAACTCCCATTGTCCTTGTGAGAAAGGCCATTGGCAACGTTCGTCTATGTGCTGACTTAGAACAGTTCACATGAATGTAACTCAGCATATAACAAAATCTCTAGATATTTTTTATTGTTTTCAGTTTCTACAGATTATATTAGACCTGTAATTTAAAATATTTCCGGATGGGAATAAAAATGTAATTGCACACATCCAGAACCATTACACACTCAGAGCAAAGTTACATTCATATTGGGAAGGAAACCTTGGAAATTACCTATCTCAAAATAACAATATTACTATTTAACTCACTAAAATGTATGCATTTATATAAATATATGCATTTTGTGCATAATTTTTGAACGCATGTATGTACTAAATTACAAATAAGGAAGATAATGAACACAGATCAGTAAAGAGAAAATACTAATACGATTAACTGTTGCTCTAAAAAAAACTTGAAAACGCATTGTCGCCATGACATATGTGGAGTCTAATCAATTTGCCTTCGCGTTCCATAAAAAAATTATGTTCCTATAATGGTGTTACCGCTTTTATTAGTTTTGATGTTATTGTTTGAAGATGGAACCTAGAATATTTCTGCTGCATTTCTTTAAGTGAGACATATTGGCTGCAATAAATTAGTGAATCATAAAATAAAATCCAGTTTTATCTCAAGCAAATTTTACGTGTGGAGTCACATTCAATACATATATTTCTAGATTAATATTAAATGAAGGTATGTTTTAATATATCGTAAAAGCCACCAAATTAACATTAATATTATTATTAACTGATTTATGAGAATTTCAATCTGTTGACAAATAAGATCATATCATTCCATGCCGCTTCTTTCCGTTCCTCCTGCCGCTGTCTTGACATTCTCTCCCTTGGCCATTCCAGTTGCCTTAAATGTCAGTCTATACTTCAAGTAAGACAGCAACTGTCTTTTCACATAACTTCCTATATATGTAGATAACGTGTGTAAATGAGTCTCTTTAATCTTGTTGTTTTCTCTTACGTTAGCTTGCTTACTTCTTACCTTTTCACCTCATTTCCCCAAATTTTCTTCATCAAAACTTTAATAGTAATCTCAGTAAGAAAGTCGAAAATATTCAGCTGACAGATCATGAACTGGACAGACAATGCACTAAAATTCTATGCGGGAAGCGTAATTATTATAGAATAACAATTGTTAAAGTATTAGGTTGGTGCTAAAATAATGACGTAATAATGTCGTTTTTTGACGTTAAAAATACGTCAAAAAACGACATTATTACGTCATTATTTTTGCACCAACCTAATAGTAGGGAAAGAAAACTACTCCATGTTTTGTCGCCCTCAAGCGTAATTTCGTAAATTAATAGTCAGTATTACTTTTTAAATTTAACTAATGCAATCAATCGATAGTTCTGTTTAAATGTAGTAAATTTGAAATACTTATTCTCGTAAAATATAAAATATTTTTAAATTGATTCAATCAGATATGTCTAAAAATAACAATACAATCTTATTCGAAAGAAGTTCTAAAATTGTATTTCAAAGATAATATTACGGAAATGGTCAAGTCATTGAGAGTAACAAAAATAATAGCTATATTACATTTTCATTTATTTCTAGGAATAATGTAATTAGACATTAATAAAAAAAAATTAATGATAATGCTGATTGATTTTAAAATTCAATGGCGTTTTGTATATAAAAAGTTAAAATAATTTACAAATTGGAGTAATAAAATAAATATTGATTTCAATACGTGCACTAAACTATAATTTTTAACTTCGCCAAATATATAAAGGACAGCGCAAAATATATATTTCTCTCTCCACTTCAATATGCGATATGCTATTTCAAGACACTTGTATCATGTATTCTTGCTTTTGTATTTTACCTCCATTATATTTGGAATCTATTAACTCCATTTACCCAGACTCGTTAAACTGTTTGCATTGCGAGTGAAGTAATCGATAATTTATGTAACAGGAAGACCGTCTTTAATATTTGATTGATTCGCTTTCTATAGCTGATCAACACTTTGCAGCTTATATAAAACCAGAAAATAATGGTGATTACGAAAGTACAGCAGTTCGAAAAACACCCTCTGATAAGAAAATAACACTCGAGTGTGTAGCCTAGACTAAGTACCATGATGAGTTAGGGCTACCCTAAGTCAAGAGGGTGGCCACTGGAAGACCCCATGTCTGACCACATAACTCTGCACCATGCTACACAAGCAGAAGAACCCAGTCTGGTTTTTCAGAAATGTCTGCGACAATATAAACCCTTTACATCTGGACACATAGCTCCCTAGACTGTAAACCCCTTGATTATTATGTGTGGGACGCAGTTGATCAAGAAACTAAAAAATCTTACTACACAAAAGATAAACTGAAGACAAGGACTGTGGCCGCATTCACCAACTTAAATAAGATCATCCAGAAGAGATGAAGAAAATTCCAAAGTCGTCTGAGGGCCGTGGCTGATTATATATATATATATATATATATATATATATATATATATATATGTGTGTGTGTGTGTGTGTGTGTGTGTGTGTGTGTGTGTGTGTGTGTGTGTGTGTGAATGTGTGAATTTAGGAAGGAGATTTAAAGCCAAATATCCTGGCGAGGAGCTCTGCTTGATATAATGAGAATGAGATGAAGTTTTGTCCTTTTACCTCTATTCATAATTTGGGTGGAAATTTACTATCTTCACTCGAATACTGTAGGTTTAATGTCAAATCACGTTGAAACGCCGGTTCCCGAACTATGTTCCGTGAAGTAAAATAAACATCGAGCCCGCTCGGTATGCTACAGTTGATGGTGATGGGTGACAGTGTGAGGTGATGTGAGGGTGGTATATAAAATAATGTCTCGTAATTGTTAATTGAAGAGGCAATTTCCGATTCTCGTTTGGGTTCGGTATATTCAAATTCAGTAAGACTTGTATCGCGGAATCATCTCCCACTGCTCCTTCGATATCTCTCGTCAGTTGCAAACAGTATTTATACTGAAACTCTTGTTAACCGAAGGTGCATAAAATAGCAAAATATTTCTTTAAGAAAATAAGCAAAGTATTAAGAGGTAGGAAAATATCGTTAGAAACAAAGCAACGTTCTGAAATGTTTACAATATCCCCTTTTCAAAGAATAAAAGAAAATATCCCCACCAAAAAGACGTGAGGCAATTGATATAGTTCAACTGTCGAATGTTCATGAATATCAAAGACAGGTTTTGTGTTAAAAAGTAAAAAAAAAAAAGGAATAAAAATCTATTTTTATAATATTGATCACAATTTGCAAAGTCCAAAAATCACGAGTTTTACGGAGTAAGAAGTATTTTATGGGGATATTAGACGGAACATAACGGTTAAACCTATACTTGAACAGTTTAGGATTGTACTGATCGAGGAAGCATACTCTTGGTAATCGGGTTCAGAAACCAGCTGTTCCTTTAAATAAGCTACTCAACTTGCAAATCACCAAGAGAATACGAAGAAAAAGAAGTAGGTTCACTACAGCGTGCCTTACATGGCGTGTTTTAGTCGTAAATGCTGGACTAAGTGGAACTCAGAAACGAAGTCCGTCTGAATTTTTTACTTGAAAATAGAGATAGTGCAGAGAAAGGCTAGCAATACTTCATCTGTAGAAAAGGAGTTGTCTCGTGGAAAATAATTTATAACGCTTGGATTATCAAAACTGGAAAATTGAAAAATGGTCAGCTCGTGCCAATATATAGCAGCAGTACACCATTTTCAACCTTATCGAGCTCTTTAAAAGCAGAGGATATTAATTGGATCCAGGTACTTGCAGGAAGCGTACAGATTTAAGGCCAAGTAGGCGGTCAAAGCACGGAGCGTTCCTAAGAGTATATCTTAACATGATAGGCAAAATTTCAGCGTCCGCTTGGGAATGGTGTAACGACAATAGCTTGATCTTCGATGTATCAAATGTAACCTGCCAGTTTCACCACCCCCCACTGATATGTTATTTAGGAAACAAAGATCAGCTGCCAGTCTATAGTCTATAATTTGGGAGGGCAACCCATATGCCGTGCATCAATAACATACTATTCACAAAAGATCGGAGTATCATCTTAAGGAGCTCATTTATATAAAGTATGAAAGCAGTTCGACCGAGAAGCAAGCCTTGGTGAATACATGCGTTGTTCACTTAGTACTCAGAGGACTGACCATTCAAAACTAACTTCACGGACCTACCCGTTATGAAGGACTTGAAAATTCCGAAATGATTCCATAGGTAGCAATCCTCTATGCGACATAATCAAAATATATTTAAGTGTCAAATACGGTCGTCTTGCGATGCATTTGATTGTCTAGTGTCTCATTGATTCTAAAAGTAATGAGTTAGGGTATCAGCCAATCTAAATTCTATTGCTTGTCGCTCAAGAGGTTGTCTCTTTTATAGTAATCCACAATGTTCTTGTAAATTACATCCGCAAACTTGTGCTAATAACATTGATGAAGTTGATGGGTATATACGGAGTAGGTTATGAGCGTTCACCCGCATTTGTGAAAACATGTCAAACACTTGACGTCTTCCACAGGCTTGTGAAGGATGTATAGTCCACGCAGCGGTTTTAATAGTTTCGCTAAGAGTGGAGATAACTCAGGATTCAAGTTCTTGCTGACAACGACTGTGAGTTTATCTGCACCACTTGCCTTCTCGATGTTTTCATAAATCTTGACTTCTCCAGCTATATGACACGGGGAAATTTAGGAGGGAGATTTAAGGCCAAATATCCTGGCGAGGAGCTCTGCTTGATATGAGAATGAGATGAAGCTTTGTCCTTTTAACTCTATTCAGAATTTGGGTGGAAATTTTCGAGAACTCCTAGGATCCAAGTGGTTTTCTTTCGGACTTGTCCCGAACTACCTGTGCACAGAGATACTAAGAAATTTCTTGCAATGATTGCGGACAGTTCTGAATGTGATAGACATCGTGGTAATCGTTAGGGTCAGCTGTGGCGGCAGCGCATCCAGCGATTAAACCGAGCTGGCTGGTTACTGGTTGCTGAATTTTTCTTGTGTAAAACTCTGCATTTCAGAAATTATCCATTGCGTGATGAAGGCGGCAGTTTTGGAGGCAGTGTATTTGGAGGGGGCTGAGAAGATCTGATTCTGTTCCACTCGACTTCCTTGTACCCAAAAATGTTCTATGGAACAGCAAACCATGGGATAACATTGGTTTGCATAGATTTTCTTTTTTTACATTGACTCGTGAATTATCTGAAGTCCCCGTGGTGGGTAAGACTTCAGAAATTATTTTCCCATGAGAGGATATGTGTAAGAGGTCAAAGAGATTCACCTGTTGTTCTTCTGTATCAGGAACAATGGTGGACTCTGCCAGTTCGTAAGCGACGGATAAATCTCGACAGTCTCAGCTATCGTCATCATTTATTTTTCGAATGGACTAACCACGCTTTGCTGTGAATATGAGGGATGACATTTGCGGGATACATAATGTGGAATATGGGCCTAGAGAATCTAGATTAAAGATCATAATGAAGGTAAAAGAACCATTGGAAAAAAGTGTATAAATTAATGTGAATTGTGTGAGTGAATGGCTAAATAATGAAAAAAAAGAAGTAGTTGAAGAATTATAGGTGTGTGTGCGGAATGTGTAATCGATAGACCCTCCAATGAGATATCATAGATTTAAGTTCATTACATTAACCTATGCGTAAATACCCTTGCGAAAGATAGAAAGACATCTCTTCTCTCCCATGATATGTGTTAAATAGCAAGACAGACTGGTTTCTATACCTTTGGTTAGTGAGCATTCTAGAAAAGGTTACTCGGTATATACACCTATCTTCCAGCAGCCTGGGTGACACCTGGGATTGCATAGGCCCATATAAGTGCACACTGACTGGCATTATTCAGCCATGTGATTTTTTTATTCTATCACAAGCGAAGAAAATGTTTCTCCTCAAAGTGTGATAAAAAAGATGGGAATAGTAGAGAGACACAATTACCCAATGAAAGATCATGAAATATAAGAAATGCAACCCAGCATTCTCTGACAGATAAAATGCAGATTACTAACAAGCAAGGAATTCAATTCTAAAATATTTTTCGTATAGAATAATATAAGACTTGAGAATAAACTGCAAATATTAAGTTGAACACTGACAGTGTACTCGATAACATTTAATTATTGTTTGTTTATACACCAGCTTGTGCATCAATATTATTTCATAAATAATTTCTTCACAAGTATAATATCATTGTTTAACTTCATGGTCATTTTTTCCTTTAATATTCTTTCATTGACATTATGATCAGTTACACAATACACTTTTTCAGGTTGTGTTTTACTTGATTATATAATCAGAATCCATCTATTAGTTCTGTATAATTCAAGTGAATACAAATTAGCCAGATTTCTTCGTTTTCAAATGATACATATTTCCTTTGAAGGACTTGGCAGTATTTATAGCAATTTCTTGATTTATTTATATACATGATAATCCCTATTCGTCTGTGATTTTTTTCGTATTCTCTTTACGATTTGTGGTAAATTTAATTTACACTGTTTCATCCTCAAGCCTCCCTGTAATTCAAACACTGCTTTTTAACAATTCATATTATTTGTCTGCAAAAATATTTCTTCTTAACCAATGTCGTTCTCAATTTCCTTTCATATTACTCTTTATGTATTCTAATTTCGCTTTCTCATTAAATCTGGCACAATAGTTTTTCTACCACAACTTTCAGATACAAATATTTATGGGTTTTTTTCTTGTCTTTATAAATATTTTTGTCACCAATCTCGACTCACTTCTCTAGCATCGCTCCAAAAGAATGACAAAATTACTTTCTGAGACCTTATCTCTTATTAAGTGTCCTGATTTTTTAAGAGCCTTCTTTGACATTCAAAAGCATTCTGTCCATGTTTTAAGCCGCTATTTCTATTTTTCTACTTAGCAACTGTCCAAACTTTGATGCCTCGTCAGCATATAAAAGCCTTAAACACGGACTTTATGGAAGATATTGTGGCTATCGCCTATCGAACTAAATAAATAAAATAAGCATGTAAAATAAAAAGATTTAATCAGTTTTTTTTTCTCGAGAATTTGCAACAATAATCGGATATTATTCTGTCATTGTATGATTAATTTATGAAACTCCATTATGCCAAGTTTGAAGAATCGGCTAATAACGTATAATGTCCATCCCACCTTTAGTTTCATTTCGATAAAGTGGAAAAAAACAAAACAATGGAGATATAAAATTGGCGTGGAAATTAAATGAAAAAATTTTATTTTATATATTTTTCATCATTTCTTTTTGAATATCCCGGTCCAAAATAAAACAACAACAAGAAAAAATAACAAAACAGTGTAATTAAAGCAGCGAGGGATTTATACATTGGATCTTTTCGGCTAGAAAGAAAATCTCCAAACCTATTCACAATAAAACAAATTTATACAGACATTCAAACATCAGAATTTATTATGTATATATACTTAAAATTATTTTGTGTATTCAGATAGCTTTTATAAAGGCGCACGAGTGTGTCCTGTCGCTTGCTGCCACTTTCTTCGAAAACGATATTTAAGCGCTGGTAACAATCTTGCAATTGTATTGCTGTCGATCACGTGGAAAGGTCCCTTAAATATATTTTTTTTTATTTGGGCCAATAAAATCTGCGATGTTTTTTGTTTGTTTTTTTCTCTTTCCCGTCATAAAGCAACAAATATGAAAAAGTGACTGTGACGTATGAGCATTTTCGTTAGTTTGACTGTCTACGGCCAGAACATAATTGAAATACCAATTTCCTTTAGAAACAACCTCTTACATTCCGAAATAAGTTTTCACATTAAATAACCCACCAAAGGTTGATAAACTGATAAAAAGATAATCCATCAATTAATCCGTTGTTTGCCAACCACTTCGTCATATATATATACTTTTCAACGACAAATAAATGTGACGTTATAAACTGTGGTGAAGTTGGGTTCAACTTGCGACGTTAACAAGTTATAGCAAAATACCTACTTTAATGTGGTGGGGAAAGTGCCAATCATAGTTGCTTTTGATAAAGATGAACCTTGTTGGACTAGGTTTGGACTGGCTTCCCTCGTCTGTATAGTTTACTGGATTTCCCTAATGTGATGGTCCGGTTCCTTGTACCACGGTGATAGTCCAAGGTAGCACCAATAAAGAAGAACTCGAATACGGATATGGAATAACACAGATATATTAAAATCAGGAATATATACAGAGAAGAAAAATGTGTTAGTACGAACAATCAGGTTTAGTAGTAATTATCTGAACGCGACTCTGTTTCGGTCTGCCTCTGTCTCGACTGGCTGACTCGCTCTGATTGACAGACTCCTGACGGACCCCACACCAGACTTCAGACGGAACTCCAGACTTCAAACGGAACAGTATTTAGTCACCTCGCCCCACGAGGTCACATGTGGCACAAGGCCAGTTTAACGTGGTATCTCCGAGCCCATGGTATCTCCGAGCCCGTGGGCTCGGCCAAAAATATGCCCTTTGAGCCCGTATAAAACGCGTTCAGGGTCGGTTTACAACCCCGAAAGAGACTCCGCCCTTCGGCGTAGCCACGTCCGGGTTTCTCCCCACCGGAAGGCAGAGAGTTCAACCAAATCAGCCGGTCAGTCGGTCGTCCGACTTCAGGCTGAACGGTATATAGTCACCGCCCTACGAGGGCATCATGTGGCACAAGGTCGGTTAAACGTGGGATCTCTGAACCCGTGGGATCCCCGAGCCCGTGGGATCCCCGAGCCCGTGGGATCTCTGAGCCCGTGGGCTCGGCAAAAAATATGACCATTGCACCCGTATAAAACGCGTTCAGGGTCGGTTTACCGCACCGAAATAAACACCGCCCTTCGGCGTAGCCAGGTTCGGGTCCTCCCCGCCCGAAGGCAGAGATTTCAACCGATCAGCCGGTCAGTCGGTCGTCCGATTTCAAGCTGAACGGTATTTAGTCACCCCCCCATCACGAGGTTATCATGTGGCACAAGGCCGGTTTAACGTGAGATCTTCGAGCCGGTGGGCTCGGCCAAAAATACGCCCTTTGAACCCGTATAAACGGGTTCAGGGTCGGTCTACCACCCCGAAAGAGACTCCGCCCTTCAGCGTAGCCTCCTTCGGGTTCCTCCCCGCCCGAAGACAGAGAGTTCAACCGATCAGCCGATCAGCCGGTCGCCCGACTTCGGACTGAACGGTATTTAGTCACCCTCCTCACGAGGGCATCATGTGGCAGAAGGCCGGTTTAACGTGGGGTTTTCGAGGCCGTGGGCTCGGGTAAAAATATGCCCTTTGAACCCGTATAAACGGGTTCTGGATCAGCCGGTCGCCCTACTTCGGACTGAACTCTCTGCTTCCTCTTGAGGCGCAGTATTTATTACGTATGGAATAGTCCATTATTTTATTATGGGTAAGGTCCTATAACACCTACTAATTTCTCTTGTCAAGAGAATCAAGAAGACAGCATTGCATACACACACATACATATATATATATATATATATATATATACATATATATATATATATACATACATACATACATACATATATATATATATATATATATATATATATATATATATATATATATATATATATATATATATATATATGGTGTGTTTGTCTGTTCAATGGGCTCCCACCCAGCGATCAGCCGGATTTGAGGACTAACATTTTTGTTAGATCTTTCCACCCTACCGTCCGAATTTCAATTCCTCGTACTAACAGTATTTCTATTGGCCATTCAATCACATGATTGCGATATTGTTAACTTCTATCACTCTGTTTGCCTGCTCATAACTTACCGGTTCTATAATATAAACAATCCTTCGATATTTCCATTTCAAACAAGTTAGCACTCGAAAACCATATCATAGGTCATACATTTAAGAGAACTTGTCTGTATTTTAGTGTAAATTCTCTCTTGTAAAATCTTAAATTTCATTATTTACAATTACACAGTACACTCAATCTTTTACGGAAGAGGTGCCAGCAAATACCAAGCAATATGGTAAGCTGATATTTTAATTTATACATATATTATTTTTACATTCAAATATATTTATCGTGATCTTCAAACTGCATTTTAAGCTGAACATCCTGTTCTTTTCATTATTTAAAAAAATCTCATTCATAAATTTGGTATATAATAAAATTTTACATCTGGTTCGTATCTTATTATATCTGTTTTATCTACAACGAATAACAGTTATAAGACCGCAACATTAATGTAGATAAAACACGTATAAAACACTAACTTTCATATTAGGTTTAGCTGTGTAAAAGATATATATATATATATATATATATATATATATATATATATATATATATATATATATATATATATATATATATATATATATATATATATATATTGACGGAGATAAATATGAAATGTTCTACAGAATAATTCAAAATGTTCTTAGGAATTGCCCTCAAATGCCTGATCTGTTCTTGGTCAGGTTTAAACTTTCTCTCTTTCTCTCTCCACTAAATAGACTGTTTCAATTCCCATTTGGATTATAATAGCTTTAATCTCGCTCGGATTCTCTTGTTTGTCCAATCGCTCGAACATAATTCAATTAGCTTTTCATTTCTTGTAGGATGAATGTTTCCCAGATCGAAATTTTTATGTTTCATTGCCTAATGCTTTTTTGTTCTCTTATGTTAATCACCATCTCTGTTTTCTGGTAATTTTGAAATACCTAATATAAAATAACTTTTTTCTGCTCTTGTTCATTTTTTAAGTCACTTTCAATCTTGATCAGTTCTGAGTCCTTCGTTTACGCCCAAAAGTTTTCAGGCGATTGTTAGGTTAATTGATTTCTCCATTAGTCCGACCATAAGAGAACTTTCTTTACAAAAATATGAAGTATCCAAAAGTTTCAGTACGGCCGTTAATCTGCAATTAAAGAGTAGCAACCTGTTCTCTTAAAAATGTAACTACCTAATTAGGTCGACGGGAATGAAATTATTCTAAAAGATATCTTATTTGTAAGTAAACATACTAATATATAATTTGTAATTTTGTTTCTTTGTTATTATCCTGCTCAATGTCCCATTTACTTTCTCAGTATCTTTCATTCTCACGTTACTTTTACTCGGTTTTCCCGCTTATTTTTGCACAGTTGTTCCTTCATTCTTCCGCAGATTATTATGTAATTTTGATTGCTGAAAATAGATATTCACAGGTTCATATATTAACGCTAGATCCTATACTATCTTAATTACATTTACATCTTGTGCTAAGACCATTTTGTTAATATTGTTTCAAGGTTGAAGTATGTGACAGTCGAATTCGTTAGCAATGGATTAAATTATTACTT
Organism: Acanthosepion lycidas; assembly: GCA_963932145.1. Lineage (NCBI taxonomy): Eukaryota > Metazoa > Mollusca > Cephalopoda > Sepiida > Sepiidae > Acanthosepion > Acanthosepion lycidas. The sequence continues at coordinate 146,181,422 of OZ010574.1, forward strand.
TACCGAATGCAGTCATTTTCCTACATATAAAAGCTGTTTTCTGTTGTTGTTTTTGAAATAGGATTTATTCGTGACATATTCGTCTGATAATAAAAACTAAGGCACATTGCTTTGAATACATTTGTTCTTCACATCTGGATTAATTCTTATCAGTGCGTGTTCTCATCATATTCATTCATCATTTCATTCGACCTTTCCACAAATTTATTTATTATATTTCAAAAGCTATTTCACCTATTTTCAAACTCGTATATGTAGATTCATTTGCTGTTTCTATAACCAAGTTATTTGGTTTTGCATTTATTCACACTACTTACAATTTACTATTTCAAACGTTTCATTTTGTTGTGGATTTCGAGATGAAATCAGGTCTCAAATGAATGACAAACGCAGGAATAAAATATAGCAAATAAATGTATTGACGTAATAATACAATTGGTAATACGGTTAGTAGATCCATAAATGCGGTTAGTAGCAATAATAATATATATACATTCTGGGAAATTCAGTATCGAAGTAGCACTTCCTTCTGAGTCTACGTGCTCGTAACTGTGACTCCTACAAAGCTGTTACCTCACACTCTCACTCCTCACTGTATCACTGTCACCCTGTCTGACTCACTTCCGGGTATTCACCGGCAGCAGAACAAGTACACACTAGGCAAGTCCAATTGTATGAAAAAAGGGGTGGATCCCTTAACACATTTAATATGGATTTTTACAAAAATGACTACTCACAAAGCTATTGGTTTTTTAAAAGAATCCCGCAAGTTATTTAGCTATGCATACTTCTTACATAGATTAAATTTGACTGGCATAATTTTCCAGTAGTCAAGAAAGCAGTTCGGTTTAGATTTACCCACTGTATTATAAAGAAATAACAGGTCCTTCATATCAGTGTAAGAGGGTTGGAAACGTTCTAATATTTATTTAACTATTGTCATTTCCTAACTTCCATCTTTACGTTGATTTAATAGAAACAGACAGTATCTATATCTGTTTCATATGCCTTAATAATACATTTAAAACATCTCTGTAGATTTAGTTTATATAGTTTTATGGCTTTGAGTGCTTGAAGCCTGAGTTGTGAGCAAAGACAATTCTTCTTTGAGCAATGAGAACTGGTACTGCATAATTACAAAAAACTGTCACAATAGAAACAACAAAAATGGACAGCACATATAACTCGAAAAGAAAATGATATAATCAAGATGTCGACATCCACACTACTTCAAATAAAGAGTGGAAAGATCGACAACAGCTACTGAACGTGATAAACTTATTTTCCGGAAAATGTGTTCGAAGAAACAGAAGTTATAAATTCAGTCAATGAATACCAAATATTTCCTTGTAGGGAAACACCTAATATTATCATCGCTATTTATTTCGTAAAGAATAGTGACGATTATTATATTAATATCTGCCTTGAAAAGTCTACTCTGAGATGGCAACATTTTATTGCATTCATTTGAATACACACACACACATACACACACACACACATATATATATATATATATATATATATATATATATATATATATATATATATATATATATATATATATATATATATACATAATTATTTATTCGAAAATTATAACATAAGTATCACTGCAAAAACAGCCATTTTGTTTCAACACCTCTGGTGTCTTATCAAGATGAATGTTGAATAAAGGCTTTTAAAAAGCTCAAATCAATTAACCACCCCTCGTAAGGGGAAACACTAGAATGAACAATCAAATTACAAGTATACGAGAATTCAAAAATTTAGGTTGTAATAACTATTTAATGCCTTAATGTTGGGGTTAGTTTAATAAGTATTAAATTATACGATAAAATTTGAAATAAAAAAACTTAAAATTATCCATTTTAATAATTAATCTCTATTAAGTTTAAAATTATAAAATTACTGAGGAAAAAAGAAAAGTACATATGTTATTCTATTTATTTTGTTTTTATTGAAATTAACTTGAAATAAACGTTAGTGTCATTTGTTTTTCCGAGCTTCATAACAACATAGATACATTTGAATTCTAAATATAGTTAGGGGGGTTTCATCTTGCAAAAGACGATACACACAGAATCAGATTATAATACATACGCACGCAGATGTATTCAGATATATACACACACAAAAAAGTGACGACACAGAAAATATCTCCATGACCCTTTACAAAAAAAAAAAAACACGCACACACATACACATTGAAAGGAGCCTCCAAGTTACTATACACGCAGGCACCGATAAAGACACCCACACACACCCATACATTGACATAAACATTCCGTTACAACAACCAAGAAATATTTAAGATTGAAAGTGTTATATATATATATATATATATATATATATATATATATATATATATATATATATATATATATATATATATATATATATACAACAGCATATGCATTTTTCTGGTGCATCAACAAATTCTATTATTTTATGTTGGCGAAACTGATTTACCAATGACTTGGTACTTTAATTTCATGCGAAGTCGCAAAACTCCTATACGCCAGGATTCCAATAAGGAAATATTGAAAATTGGTATTGAAAATAATTTTATACCTACCACTGGATCTTATCAAATTTCATTAATAAAACAGCTACTTTTTTTCGATTGAAACATAAAATGTAATAACGGAATTTAACATTTGTTATATATGCGATATGCATTAATAAATTGTTCCGATAGTTCAGATGCATTTCCCATGTACTAATATAATACTCGGCTTTGAAGGTAGGATTGGCATTTTGAGTTCAAATACCAGCAAAGACACTTACATCGTTTATCGCAAAACTACTTTGGCAAAAGTATGGATGTAGATCTTCTTTCTCCAGCGAACGAAATCTTACTAGTAGGCTAGATTTTGCTTTTTAGCTTTGATTGACTAACAATCTAAGACCGTGATTCCAAAACTTTTTTTTTTCTCTGGACCGCATTTTCGGAATGAAAATTTGCGCGCGCCTCACCAAATTTTATGTACATTTAAATCTAAAAAAAAAACGTGAAGGTTAAAGGGAGATAATCGCAGATTAGCAGGCAGAACATTATTATTAATAACTCTTTCCTCCAATTTGCCGTCCCTAGTTAATATACTCTTAATACTTTATATAATGCTTACATATGACAATGATAAAATCTGTCAATAATTATTTATAACTATTTATACTAAGATTCATCCATGCAGTTACAAGTAATCCATAATAATATTATAGTATTTTAAATCATAATTATTTTTGGCATATGATCTTTGGAAAATGTTTCTAAATCTTTTTCATTCATTCCGCTTCACTTGATATCCTCTTCCGCAGCAAACCGTTTGCGAACAACAGATCTACAGGCATTGCTTTGAATTTCACCGCTCAGCAGTATATAAGTTGAACGCTCAGCAGTTTACAAATTTAATGTATAAATACTTCAATAGTCATTAAGTATAACTGATTTAAGATATCTTTCAGATGACCATCCTGCAATCGTATAATACAAGTTAGTTTTATCAAATACAACCTTTGGTAAAATTTCATCAGATTAATTAATTATTATCATTGTTGTTAATATTATATATTTGAACATAGTTTAACAGTTGTATTAAAATCGATGTCTCTGTATATATGAAATATTTATTCTAGAAATATAAATAAAGTTCAAGTAAAATTATCGTCAGACAGCAAATTCCTGCGAGACACAAAAAATTAAACGCCACCTCTCTTGAGACTTCTACCGTCTACCGTCTTCTCTATATTATCCTCGTTTTACCAGGCAAGTCTTAGGTATTTTCTTATTTCTTAATTATTTATTGTTGTTGCTCATTATTTTGCATAATTGTCGTTGCTAAATATATAATTCTCAACAGGAACTAATAATTTCTTAAACAGAGAAAATCACTGTTAGTAATCTAAATCTGCCAGTTTTGAAGGTAAAAATGTGACTATTTACACAAATGAATCTAGATTTTGTAAATGGAAGTAAGAAAAAAGTGATTGTTTACTAGTAAAATAAACACAAGCATTTTTACAAAAAGGGGTATGAATACGAATATTTTTAATCTTATAAAGTATCGTTCTATATTTAAGTTACAATATTAGAATGAGTTCGCCCAAGTGTTAGCTCCTGTGTTAAATATAAATCTTAAAACACCATATGAAAGGATTTACGCACATATTTTTCATCAGTACTTTCAATCAAATAAGGTGTGATCAGAGCGAGAAAAATGCAACATTCAAAATGAAAGGGATTATTTCACATAATATTTTAGATTAAATTGTTGAATAAATATATGCTATAAAATAATTTATATAATTTAAAAGGTTCATTAAATAAATATCGTCGGATGGAAGATGTTCATATGAGTAAATCGGACTCTTTAAAACGTGGCAAGCATATCAATCAAATTTAAAACCCTCTAAAAGTCTAATTTCGCAGGTTACTCTGAAAATGTGCTCTTATTTCTGAAATAAATTTGTTTAGTAAATCACTCTGGACGTAAAAAGCATCACATATACACACGCACGCATTTTATCTATTATTTGTAACTCATACGCACACACACATACACACACAAGCACAAGTGTGTGGAGATAGGAATCAATACTGCATTCTCAAACGATCTTTGGACCATGTGTTACTATTCAATTAGTAATCATTCCTCAAGGTTTGAGATCGATTTTATTGGGCAAGATCGATGTTGTTTGAATCCGATTAATATCCTTTTTTATGTTTTTGTACACACGATACATGGAAATTTTACCCCTTATTCTGAAAGGATACAGCATCTAAAAAGTTTTTATTGCGCTGAAATCTTCTAAGTTTTCTCAAAATGCAAGATCTGACGAAATATCCCAATGAAATATACAAAAAAGCAACAACGGGTAAACTGTAACACTGTCATTTACCTCCGTTTAGAACGCGGGGGAATAAGTAATATAAATAAAATTGCTTTGGATGTATAAAACAAAAATGTGTGAATTTCTCACGTATCAATCTGATCTATAAATTACGAAGTAAACCTCCAATGTGAGTATAGCTGATATGAAGAGATAGCTGCAATCCAGGTACGGTACTAGACAAATCAACCGGATTTTAGCTATTTGTTTGTCCAAGTTTCCATACGGTATATTATTCTGACTACAGGCTTATTCACATTCGGATAACTTAGGCAAGGTTAGGAATTACAAGAAATTCAACATGTTCTTGTTGAACGTGAAAGATTTGGGTGACCAAATAATACTACATATACAGAGGGAAATGATGCTTCTCTGTTTGGAGTAAGCGGTGTGGTCAACTTAAATGTATCATTCTGTCTTTAGCTCTCGATTATAGCCGATGACTAAACCTACATAAAAAAATCAACGCAAAAACAACTAGAAGCTAATGAGGACGCTTGAAGCTAAATCGGGACAGCGTAATGTTATCTAAGGCTGAAATAGTCTCTTTCGTTAACAAGGTCTAAGCTCATGTAGTCAGGGCTAGATTAAATAGAATGAGTGCCGGGGAAAAATATGGCCGCAAAATTGAAAGGCTACTGATCGGCATACAGCAAGTGTTACATCGCCGGATGGGAGGACTTTGACAAGGGCACGTGTTGAATTTCAGAATTATATCCAGATAATTTTTTTCCTGGTCTGACTTCGATATAGTTTAACAACTATGTAGCTGACATTCCTCACCTCGGGGCGGATGAAGCCGCTAGTTTTGAGCAATGCATATCAGAAGAGAAAATCTAAGTGTTGAAGAATGTCGAGGAGGAGAAAATTTCGAGTATCGATGAATTGCCCTACGATGTGTGTTTATTTGACGATATCGGCAATGTTTGTCAAGTTGATGAAACTTCACTTCAACCACCTGATAGAACAATGGGTTTTTATCCACCCCCACTACGTAAGAACAGGTATGAATGTGTTTAGTAATATTTGAGGAGTATCGATGTTTAACCCTGACTTTAAGAATTCAACCAATCTCCAGTCAAACACTTTGCAGATTTTGCACTATCCACTGATACTACCTTAACTGATTCGTGCTGCAAAGGGAAGGACGATCAAAGTGAGCCCTATATATGGATTACTGTGAATCTGGTATCTGGCTCTTTTCATTGCTATTTTAGTGCTAATTCTTTGGTTAATGTACAGTCATAATCCATATCTGTCTCATTCCTTTATTAACGTATTGTATTTTTGGTAATTCCCCTCACGTATAATCCTGGATTATTCTAAGATACATCGTAAATAGAATAAGTTTTCTAGCAGATCATATAAATCGTTCTGCCGTACACTACTAAATGCTCTTGTTTAATCTATTAAAAAAACATAGATCCTTCTGTAGCTATATTACTTGCTCAGATATTCTTATCATAAATACAGAAATTCGTATTTCAATTTCGTTTAAAAGAAAACACTGTCCGTGTTCTCTTGCGGCCCACGAAGCTGAATCTTCAATCTTCAATTCATTTTCACCTGGCTTCTTAGGAGGTACCATGAAGATCAATTTACTAAGGTCTGATATATCTCCACTCTCATATATTTTAATTATTCTTTCCATATTATTGTCTGTGTCGAGTCTGAGAGCATGTATTTCACAACTCAATATTGTCCTTCTGCTTCGTTCCTTTTCATCCTGTCCGGTGTTAAGCTTACTGCAGACTTTAATTTTTCACACATTATCTTATTGTTGTATATTTCAGGTTTTTCTTTTATTTATAACCTGTATTCAAACGCATTGATTAGAATATTTATTAGTTGGATAAAATGCATTACCACATTTCCATGGATCATGCAGCTAGATTTACAAATACAAGGAAACGGAAAAGGCAGCTGGGTAAATTGCATCTATATTCCATTTCAGAGACAGTATAAAGTATTTCGAATTGAATCACCACTAAACATGTTTTCTTGTTTAGGAAGTGAATAACAATTCTGATCGTTGCCCAGAGAAAATTACTTTGAAGTTCCATTCCTAACCGCTTCCACATTCACAAGAGCATCACTTGTTTACTACTGAATTTCTTCTAGATAAGTCAATCAAACATAGAGCTCTGGGACATTTCTTTTATTCTTTTTAAGCATCACATTTTAAATTATTTTTATCTCTATTAGACAACAGCAATCACCACAATAGACGAAAAAGTAGTCCAGTTGGAACTTTGATGTCACCCTATATTGTTTTTAACAACGTTTTTTTTTTTTCCTTTTTCTTGGATGCAAAGTCGTCTGTGCAAAATTCTATTCCGATTCTCAACAATACTGATAATGCAGTCTTATTTCAATTATATTCTTATATAGTGAAGTTAGATATTTTCTTCTTTACTTGCTTACAGTATTTTGCTATAAATTTGTCATTTAAGGTTCATTTTCCGACGCATATGGATTTGTTCATAAAGGGAAAGTAAAATTCTAATTAGAATGAATGTAAGAATGTAAATGAAATGGTCTGTAAAAGTCACAACGTAGCAATTGAACAAAATAAATAATAAATAAAACAAACTCTTCGGTTCTTAAAATACTCATATTCAGTGCATTGCTTGATAAGAATCTTCACGTATTTTTACCATCCTATTCCATATATGGGAACACAAATATTTATACCAGATATAATGTGATCAATCAATGTTTGCCTGTAAACGACACTGAATGTAAAATTGACTATGTGTGTGTATATATATTTAGTACACACACACACACACACACATATATATATATATATATATATATATATATATATGTATGTGTGTGTATGTATATATATTTAGTATATATATATATATGTATATACATATTTAGTATATATATATATTGATATATATATGTATATGTATATATATAATTTGTATATATATATATATATATATATATATATATATCATAAATTCTTAAATTACTGACAATATTAATTACTAATGGGTAATATATTGACCAAAGTTAAACATATGTTGATGGCAAGAGCAAAAAATCTACAGGAACTTAGACAATTTACTAAAGGAATGTAGGGAAAATGAATCAGGTGTAATAAGGCCGAATATATGACCTTTAGCAAGATGAACAGCAGAGAATGCTAGTTACGAAAGGGAGACTTCAAAATTGATCAAGTACAGAAAAGTACATTTTGGGAAGTGACGAACTGATGTCGGAAAATATGGTTGCAAAATTTGAAACCGCATTGGAACAGCGAAATATGCCTTCGGAATCTAAATTCCACAAGATGAACATTTGTTACAAAAAATAGGACGCAAACTTTATGATCTGTGCTATGTGGCAGAACAAAAATTTTACTGGCAAATTAAACTGTTTTAATAAGACTTTGCAATCACTACCTCTGTAGCAATAAGTACCAATCACCTGAATTTTCGTTCATCGCGATGAACGGCAATTCTCTCACGGACCTCAAGTGCAATTCCTACATATGAACCATCACGAGGGATGCTATATACTTGTCGGTTCTACCTTGATAAGAGCCAGATCAGGTCTAAATGGTGTACTGTTGCAATATATGGGCAAGACCATCTCAGAATTCACATTCCAGTTTTGATAGTGTAAAATAATGCCCACTTCGTTATTTTCCAACTTACAAATACTTTCCAACTGACGAGACGTTCGAAGTCTATCGCTAATCTCTCGCTTTTTCATGAAAAATGTTTATGAGCCATATTTCTTAGTTCAAACAGTTCAAGGCTAAGACTTGCCATGCACATTGTACCGAATAATTCTAATTCTCTTCATACTTTGATTGTTATGGGATAATTCCCACTCTATCAACTAGATTTCACCAACTGCTAATTAATGAAACGAAAAAAATCATCCAGGCGTATGAGAACTGATTCTTGACAATACTCGTCCTCATCTCCTACTGGGTACACAATATCAATGACTATGCACGGAACACGGTCAAGTGTCACATGGACTGATAGGAAACTTTCCTCGCCACTACTAAGCGCCGGGAGATGTTATAGTTTAGCCACGTCACACAGTATAAGAGCATTAAAAGACAAACATGCAAGGCACTATTGGAGGCGGACTCAAGCAGTGACTATAACGCGAAAGCTGTCCAGACAACATGAAAGTGTGGAGGCACATGACAATGCCGGAACTCGTCAGAGCTACAGACAATAAATCATCCTGGAGGAGTTTCTGTTTGTTCTGCCATTAGATTCCTTCACACAGCCGAGCGAATGGGTCAAGAGACTGATGATGACATTCATCATGGCGATTTTTCTCTGCAGTTTTTGCTTTACTAAATTTTAGTATCTCGGATATCACAGCAAAATTGTCTAAATCGTGTAACAGCATAATTCGCCACCTCACAAAATGTTTAATATCTAAAAAGCAAACACTAAACTAATTGAGTGTCTTTTTTCCAGGTTCAGCCATTCTGACATCATTTGTTCTAAGAATCACTGAAAAACCTTTTATGTTATTCAGCTAGAAAAATAACAGGCTAAAAAATTTTGTCTCAGCTCCAGTTTTCCCAACTGACCAATGGTGATAGGAAACTGAACCAGAAGGTAACAACAGGAAGATGGATCATCATTTCAACTTAAAGGTGAAGAGATCAATTAGAAAAATCCAACTCAATTCATAAGATGTTTGGCACGTGAGAGATGAGTTTCAGCTACGACAATCGAAAGAGTAAAAAAAGATTTGAAAATGAAATCGTACGTGAAACCTGTGAGGTACTTTCTTTCTCAAGGTCATAAAGTCAGAAGTTTAGAGAGGGCAAAGATCATCTTGAAATAAGTTTGAAAATAATCCTTAAATAGCACACACACACACGCACGCACGCACACACACGCACACACACACACACACACACATATATATATATATATATATATATATATATAAGAACTTTACTTCAATCAGACATGAGCTTCATTTTAGTTAATGATCGATTTCATCACGATTCTTCTGTTAAGAGTTGAAAGCAATTATACATTCTTATTGCTTAACGTTGAGTCTTATATTTTTTATAAAAATCTCGGAAAATTCCAGTGAGATATTTTTAATTATTTCTATGGCCTTAATCGAACACAAGAAGCATTCTGCTCTTACCCCAGTTATATTTCAGTATTCGATTTGGCATGTCCATATTGGTTATTCATTTGTGTTTGGTGTTTCCTCTCTAACCAAATTGGAATTTCCAACTGTAATTGTTTCACTATAAGGAAACGTTATATTATGGCATTTTCATTAACTGAAAGCAGTAATTGTCTTCTGGTTCATCGACAGTAAGAACATTCACTAATGCATCAGAAAATAGAATTTCTATTTAGTGACAAAGTAGAGAAAAGTAGACGGCTTTAGATTGTTTTAATTTTATATGGAATTTACATTTTTCTTGTTTTACGGATTTGCACTATCAAATGTTCAGGTTATTAGCGTATTTCTTGATATGTATTGTATGGTTTCATTTTTTTCGTCTTATCAACCTTCTGTAGTTTCTTGAACGCACGTATTTTTTGTTTGTAAGGTTTCTTTGAATATAATGATTTCCTGAAACAAGCTCTACACATCGTTAGGGAGAAGATATTTATTCATACTATACACAAGGATATTTGCGCGAAATCCGATTGGAATTGGAACTCTGATTTCAGATGTCTAATTCCGTGTTGTTATCCATTACAGCAGCCACACTTTCAAGAATGCAACACCATGTTGGTACGGAACATACCTGACATGGCTTAACTTCGATGATCAGACAAAGACCGATGTTGCAGCTTGATATGATCATAAGCTACATGGAAGCACGACTATAGATCAAATTTGAAGAAACTGAAATAATTATTTATCTTTCAAAATATAACAAAATTATAGCCATTAAAATGTAATGTGTAACTTGTCATTTAATAAGTCAGAGAATTTGAAATACATCAAGAGATATGTTGTTTTTTTTTATCAGTAATTTTCTTTTTTCTGTAATGTTCTTTAAAATGTGCCGAAAAAATTATATTCAATTCATACAACACATGTTTCATGCTTAAATTATTCGCTGTCAATATTATTATCAATCTTTAGTCATATTCTCGAAGATTACCAAGTATTTTTCTGGAATTCTTCACATTTAGATTTTATATGAAATATATAAGATTTAAATAAATATTCTTTTGTAGACAAATGGATGAACATCTAAAATATCTGTAAATTTCATGCTGTCACATTTATTGGAATAAAGAATATTTGTTTCATAAATTTCACTTTATTCTTACATTGTTTTATAGTTTCTGAAAAAGGTATTTTTAGAAATATTAAATATTCCTTGTCTAAGTAAGATGTAGGAATTATCATTATTGGCATCTAAATACCACTAAACGAACATTGTAATCAGTTGTTGAAAATTCCAAATAATGGAGGTTTCACCGAAAGCCATTATATTTTTCCGTAGGCATTGTGTCTCTCAGCGAAGTTGGAGACGTAATTCCGGTTAAATCAAAAGGAAATAGAAAGATCGAACAAAAACAACAAAAAAATACAGTTATTTCAATACATTCCATTATGTATAGGTTAATCGAAGATTAGTTTTTGCTTTTATGATGGTGGCAACTGGCAAAATGACAATGTATTTATTGTGCGGTTTAAATAATCTTTGTTCCATTTTACATAAAATAAATTGAATTGGAAATTTTTCAAAGATGGAACATAGCATTCTTCTTCCAAGACAAGAAGGGCATATATTTATCTTAAAATTGTGTATATGTGTGAATATTTTTTAAAAAATAAAACGGTTTCAAAATTTGCCGGAGCATACGCTAGACGACGAATAATTATACAAAAATACGTTGCATAACTGAGTTAAGTGTTAAGAAAAGCGATGTAAATATTTACAAATGGTTATGAAATTACAAAGGAGTTGTTGCGGATGTGTGTTGGAGAGGAATAGAAGATTTCAATTATCAGAAGTCTTAAAATTGTGTGTTCAATAAACTTCCATCCACAACAATTAATGCAAGACAGCAAATAATGATTCATAAACATCTTGTTTCAAAACGTAACAATTGCATTTATTAAGTATTTGATATACATGCATGTGAACTGAAAAATTAGACAGAGTTGTGTCTCTTAGACTAGGTAATATTTATACCTAAGCTCATAAAGTGAAAGTAATTATTAAACTGTAGATTAGAAGAATAAATTTTCTTTAGCATGTTTCGAATTGTGTATTGTACAAGTTGGGAAAAGTTCAGAAGAGATTTCAGAGTTCGTACTTGCGTGATTGTTGGTAATGGTCTTTAATGTCTGACTGCATTAGTTAAGACGGGAGTTCTTGAAGATTACATCTTGACAGCAAGGAATGAGACGCGAGAGAGAGAGAGAGAGAGAGAGAGAGAAAAAGGATCACTTGTGTTTTTGTTTAATATGATCGTGAATCACGTGACTGGCTCAGATGGAAAAGGCGGAAAAACAGATTTGTCGCGTGCAGGCGATTTGATTGGTCGGAACTGATCAATCAGCGAGCTAGATTTAAGGTGATTACTCAATGAATGCTTGTCATATATTCACTTACAGGGAATAGTTTATTTATCCACGCAGGTGTGAAACTGGCTGACGTTGAAGATTGCACAGATTCATATTCTCCGCTAATGTTCGTGAATGCACTCTTCAGGCAAATTATAAGTGATTGAAAGAGTGAGCGGCTTTCATTTTCTGTGTAAATTTATAGCAAAACAAGGAGAAAGTGTGATGATAAAGGAGCAATAATTTAAGAAAGACAGATGACATAAAAATATGGAGAACTAATATCGAAATATTCCTTAACGTATATGTCATTAAATGATTTTCATAAATACAAAGAGGAAAGACGTATGGTTGCTAGTTACATAAGTAGACCTCAAGGTACGGTCATTATATATATATATATATATATATATATATATATATATATATATATAATGTAAGTAAATGTTTGTTAATAGCTGATTGATTAACTTCAGCATCCCGACTCTAGAGTCTGTAGATAGACAAGTCCGCATATTCTTCAGGGGGTATCAGCAATTAACTCTTTATATTCCTCGATTATTCTTTTTATTCACTTATCATTGATGTAAGTTTTTTTTTATATTGTTTGTGTTCGTGCGTCCGCTCATCTGCGTAAATGTGTTTACGTGTATGGTGTCGTGACTGGGTGTAATTACTTTTAATCTAACATATTTATTATTTAAAAAAAGAGTATCCCCGAAAAATAACGCTTGAAGTAGGTTATATGAAAAATAGTGTAAGTGAAATGTTCAGATTTCTAATCGAAGTTTATGCTACCGCGATCCTCATGCGTTCTGGTCAAGTGGTGGTCATCGATGTAGCATAAATCTCATGTAGCGCTCAAAAGTTTCTTTTTTTAAGTTGCTGAGTAGTGTATTAGCTCTGTCGTTATCATTTAGGCATAAAGAAATGTCATTTACACTTAGGTAGGGACTCCGTCTGTATGATCTTCTTATTTTTCCCTTTTTTGGTTGTTAATATTTGTTTTTATTTACTTTTGGTCATTTATGTTTATATGTTTTCTTTTATGTTATGCTTTGTTTATGGAATATATATTATGAAAAGAAAAGGGTATAGTGATTTTCCAAGCGTAGCTTAGATGTGGCACAAGGCCGAAAGTATGGGGCACCCAGTGAGGATCGAAATCACTACTCAGTCGTAATTGTTTTAGCAAGACAAGCTTGCTAACCATTACACCGCTTCGAGGTGCCCAAGCATTACAATAATTTAAATATTGGGAAGGAGTATTGGGATAGCGAAATATGTATCCCAACAAATTTCGCTATCCCAATGCGCCTTAACTAATATTTAAATTATTTGAATGTTTTTGATTTTTGTACGTTTAAGTATTGCATGTAAAATTCAACTTCGCTAGAAGTTATCCGCTAAAGTATCTGCTGTCACATTTTAAATCACTTATCTCTGTGTGTGGCAACATAAATTTTTTTTTTCTTTTTTTTTGTTTGTTTGTTTGTTTTTTTGGGGGGTTTTTTTTGCTTGTTTTTTTTTTTTTTTTAATAAAATGTAAGTTCATAATTCTCAATTATACATTGTTATATGTGAGCAGTGGTTGATATCAAATGTTATGTTTCAAGGTCGGGATAGATTACATTGACTTACATTCTCTATTCATAGCAAGTGACTGAGGACCTTTTTCATATAAGTAGACTCTACCAAGTATACCTGGACTGCTGCCGTTAAATACCCAGAGTTACAGTCAGTGAGGGCAGTAGTAGTCGGTGGTCGGAGAGTGTGAGAATATACGAACGGAGATAGTGTGAGGTAACCTCTTGTAGAAGCCAGTTACAAGCACTTAGACTCTAAGGAAGTCTTATTTCGAGACTGTATATATCTATCTGTATTTGCTACTAACCACGTTCCTGGACTTACTAACAATATTACTCTTTGTACGATTGTGTAAATACATTTTATTTCATATATTTAATTATTGCGTTTGTCATTCCTTGCAGACCGAATTCATCTCGGAACCCACAACAACTTGGCGAACGAGGATTCGAAACTCACGCGGATAACCACAACAACTTGGCGAAAGAGGATTCGAAACTCACAGGGGGAAAGAAAAACTTTACGTACGCCTAACCAACAAACAATTTGGCGAACATACGCGGAAAACTAATCAACAAAAGAAAAATACTTCCCTCGTAGTTACAACAACAAATTAGCGAGAAACAATTTCGAGGAGTAAAAATACATAAAATTGATTTATCATGGAAGATTTTAAAAATATGTTGTTAGAACTGATAAAACACCAAAATGATCAACAGTTACAGCTACAAGAAAAATGGCAAAAGCAATTATTACAAACGTAAAAGGAAAATCAAGATAGACAAACAGAACTCCAGGAACTAATATTGAAAGTAGCTGGCAACAAGCAATTAGATATGGAAAAAGAAGCAACATTTTAGCAAGACGCAATGTGGAATACCATAGAGATTTTCAAATATTCTCTAGATGAGGACAAAAATTTTGGAGATTACTTCAGAAGACATGAAGACATCTTTAACATAGCTACGTCTATTGCTTAGAAAATTAGAAACTGAAGAATATACAAAGTTCGTGGATTATATCTTGCCAAAAAAGACGAACGAATTAACATTTGACGAAGCAGTGACATGTCTTAAAGAACTCTTCAGCCCCAAAACATCACTCTTCCACATGAGGTGGAAATGCCTTAACCTGGTAAAGGGCGATAATGAGGATTATTCCACGTTTGCCGCAATCGTAAATAAACATTGCGACGACTTCAAATTAGCGGAATTAACCCAGGACAATTTCAAATGTCTCATCTTTGTTCAAGGGCTAGTTTCAACAAAAGATAACGAAATGCGCAAAAGAATGCTTTCAAAATTACAAAATGAACCTGGACTAACACTACAACAATTATCGGAAGATTGCCAGAGATGTTTAAGCATAAAGAAATACGCAGAAACATTGAAGAATTAGCTATTTCTCATATACGTAAGTTAAACAAAAGTCTTCATTCTTCACCCTCGACGGAAAGAAAACTAAAATTTAGGACAATGAAAAAAGATTCTCACCCTCCCCGGAAAGAAAAATAAAATTTTATGATAAAAGAAAAAGTACAACATACGGGACAAATTATGACGAATATCGAAACAGATATAAGCCCCCTCCATCAGCATGTTATCGATGTGGAGGATTACATTGGAACAATGATTGCCGCTTCAGATACAAAAACTATCTTGAATGTGGTAAAAAGGGCCACAAGGCATCCCAATGTAGAAATAGAAAAGATACTAATAGAATAAGAGCTACAAGGATGAATAACGATGACAACAACAATGTAAGGAAATATGTGGAACTGGAAATTTTAAACAAAAAGATCAAATTACAAAAGGATTCGGGTTCCGACCTCACGATAATCAACTTACAGACATGGAAAAAATTCAACAGACCTACCATGTTACACACTCAAAAAGTTGCTAAATCGGTTACAGGCAAACGAATAAAATTTGAGGGAGAAATAATAGTGAATGTTAACTTTCACGGCAAAACAAAAAAAAACTTAAGATATACGTCATGAAAGATACTGAAAATATAGTAGGTATCGACTGGATTCAGAAATTCAATGTTTGGGACCTACCTATCAACTCGTTTTGCAAAAAGTTAGAGATTGAAACATCAGATACTATAAAATTGAAGGAAGAATTATACAAGCAATTTCCGGGGTTGGGACGATGCAACAAATTTAAGGCCAAAATAGAATTAAAAGAAAACGTCCATACAATTTTTAAAAAGAAGCGAAATGTACCGTTTGCTACTATAGTAAAAATAGACAAAGAATTGGAGACTTAAACAAACTGGGATTCTATCTGAAACAGAGTTTAGTGAGTGGGCTGCGCCGGTGGTTTACGTCAAAAAGAAGTCAGGAGAAATTCGCGTATGTGCAGATATTTCGACGGGACTCAACAAGACAATAAAAGACCACCATTACCCACAACCGAGCCCAGAGGAGGTATTTACAAAGCTCAACGGCGGTAAGATATTTTCAAAAATAGATCTTAGTGAGGCTTATCTACAAATCCCAGTACAAGAAGAGAGTACGAAAATCCTTTGCATTAATACGCACAAAGGGTTGTACAAGTTCAACAGACTACCATTTGGAGTAAAAGTTGCACCTGCAATTTTTCAGCAAACGATGGACACAATGCTCACGGGCCAGAATTTCGCGACCGCTTATCTGGATGATATTCTAATTAAGTGCGACAATGTTGAAGAGCACACGTCACACAAAAAAGAAGTTTTTAGAAGACTTCAGGACTTCGGCTTCAAAGTAATAGGAGAAAAGTGTGATTTTTTTTCCTAAATGAAATTAAAAATATGCCGGAACCAAGAAATATTAACTCCCCACAAAAAAGGATCTAAGGAGTGGGGTATTAAGGGATCCACCCCTTTTTCATATAAGTGGACTCTACCAAGTATACCTGGACTGCTGCCGTTAAATACCCAGAGTTACAGTCAGTGAGGGCAGTAGTAGTCGGTAGTCGTATGGCAGTAGCAGTCGTAGTCGGTGGTCGGAGAGTGTGAGAATATACGAACGGAGATAGTGTGATGTAACCTCTTGTAGAAGTCAGTTACAAGCACTTAGACTCTAAGGAAGTACTACTTCGAGACTGTTTATATCTATCTGTATTTGCTACTAACCACATTCCTGGACTTACTAACAGTCTTACTCTTTGTATGATTGTGTAAATACATTTTATTTCATATATTTAATTATTGCGTTTGTCATTCCTTGGAGACCGAATTCATCTCGGAATCCACAACATTGTTTGTGAAAAAGTATTTGTTGTTAACATTCTTTTTTCATTCACTTTTTCCAGTTACGAGTCCTTTTTTTAAAGCTGATCGTTTTGTGTTCATTTTGTTTAGTTTTTTCTTCGTAACATATTTAATGTTTAGTATAGAGCTTAGAAAAAATCCGCAGGCAAGAAGTAAGGCATGTAGCAGCATCAGCACGGCTAAGGGCACTCCTTTAAAGGTAAAGAAGGGCAAAAATATTTTAAGTCAAGTGATAGCGATTGCTGTACGAGTCGTACGATTTTTTAATCAAGCACGGGCAACGCCGGGCCATGCTGCTAGTAAGAAATAAGATAATCGGGTTTTGTCTGTAATAAAAGAGAACGTCCTCGACAATATGTAAGGAGTGTTGTTCGAAATTTGCATAAAATCATTAATCACAGCATATTCACTATTCGTGAACTAAAATATGTCATAACGTGTGTGCGTATGTATCTCTGTGAGTGTGCTCTTGCCTCTTTTAATGTGCGCATTTCTGTCGACGGAAATTTTAAAACCATTAATTCCTTACGACAACAGATTTTAAAATGTTTTATCGTAAATTTAACAAACATAATTGAACATGAATTTCGTTTGAATGTATAAAAAATGTTCAGAATGAAAAGCGTAAGCAGAAACCACTGAAGTCTTTACACAATTACTGCATTACTACGTTTCGTGTGTTTGCTTTTTCAGGCGTTACCTATGTTTTCTTTATATATCAGAATGAATGCAATCCGAATAAATTTCAAAACTCATTCTTATGAATAATCAAGCGTCATCTCACCTTGTTTTGTTACTCTTCTCTTTTCAGGAGCTATTTATGTTTACTGGGACTATAAAAGGACACTATACGCGAACCTTGTATTCTCAGTTGAATAAAAGTTTCTTGAAGCCAAACCCTGCGTACTTTTGTGATTACACTCATAAATTAAACAAAAGCTAGTGATGAACAGTTTAGTCAATTTTTGTCTATATCCCTTATGAAGATGTTTTGTAAAAATTTGTCTTGATTGTCTTTATTTTCGATGACCATTTGGAGGTGTGTTTTTTTTGTTCTTCTTCTGCCGGATGCTACGTACAGCAGTAAATCAACAAATACTGAGGTTGATAAATATACATAAGAAACTTTTTGACCGAGCCACTTGTAAATAGTATTACATAGTAAATCTAGAAATAAATAAAAAGCGAAGGAATATTATTATATAGTTTTGATTATTAAAAAGACTAAGTAATATAACTACTCATAAATCTACTACCTTAATTTGATGTATATCTATCTGTCCTATATTGCGTGACATGAAATATATAAATATACAACGGTATTTATGATGTAGCTTTTATTCAGTAATCTCCGGTCCCTTCTCTGCTGTACATATTTTATAATTTAAATCGGAGGACAAACAATTTATATTTAATTTAGTTGTGATGTCCATAAAATTATAGGAAAATATATTTTATGCAAACCATTCATATTAATAATTAATCTTCAAATGCACACAATGTAGAAACCTTGAATGAGAAACCTTGAATGTATACCTATGCAGAATAGTGTGGCAGTGAATTATGGCAAGTCGAACATCTTGATGGCACCCTCCAGACAAATATAACAGCCTTGTTGTGAGTGCAGAATGGAAAACACTGTGTGATTTTTTTTGTTTGTTCGTTATGGAACAGCGAAAAGTGACTTCGTATTTGTATCTAAATTTCTGGCTTTACATTCGGAATTCTTTGATTAAAACTTTCTTTTTCTGGCCTCTGTTATCATTCTAATATTTATGTTAACCACCTCCCATCCGATTGTGTTAAAATAGAACTTACTATTTCTGTCATGCATGTTAATTTGCAATTATTTTCAGCATTTCGCTTTCTTCGATTTTAGCCAATGGCAGTGTCACTTAAAATATATCAATAAAAATAGGATCCCTGTTCAATTTGTTTTTAAAGTTTTCAATGACTGAATATGGCTGAGTAGAGTATTTATTTAAAACAATTTCAGTTAAATAGTTTTCAGTGGTAATCTCTGAAAGGTATTCGATTGTATTCCTATAGAACAATTTTGTAGATTTGAAAATATCTAATATTAGGTACTGAACAATAGAATATAAACTTCAAAATCGCCCTCTCCTTCACATGCACACACACACACACGTGTATGTTTTTCGTCCACGACGAGAGAATCAACACGTACTCACGCGCTCACGCACACGCACATACATATGCGCGCGTTTTTTTGTGTATATGTTGACCCTCTCGTCGCGGACGACAAACGATGATCCAGTAAAGAGGTGTTCAACATATACTTATACGAATATGTCTCATGAGGCCTTCAGTTGTTTTGCAGACATTTACACAGGTGAAACATCTTACACAAACATTTTACACGAGTAGTTGAGGATCAACTACCACACGTTTCTGCAAGTGGACGGAAAGGCCTGATAAATATGCGACAAAGTCACAGTGTTAGGTAAGTTAAAAGGAGAATACTGCCAATTTCTTTTAATATTTGTCTGCAGTTAATTCTCAAGTCCAAGTCGGCTTCGCAGAAACATTTTTATAAGTTACAAAGGGCCCTAGCTCATTTTCTCTGATGTTCTGTTTTTCCAGGAATAAACGGAGATGCTGCACAGCTTCAAAATTTTAATTTTGTCGTTGAAACGCAAGAGGGGCCTTCAAACTGACCTGCTTGTCAGAACCGGACCAAAGAGGGGTTATTTTGAGAGTCTTCTGTCGCTCATACGAGAAAGAATGACTGCTCACCTGGGCTGAATTTTCATTTGATCACTTCAATTTAGAATCCCACTGTTTCTAATGCGATTATTAAGTTTTATGTTGCAGATGGTACGTAGGTAACCCATGTGGAAATCATCGATTTGATTGATGTGTAATTGGTATAAGTTCATGTCACATATTTTAGGGATGTCAGTACTACTAACTTGTACACATACATTTCTAGCATTAACGAAATTTCATGAGTGTTCCAAAAGGTAAAGATTATAGAAAGCAAAACTAGCTATTCTACTGTACTAAAATCAGAAAGACGATCACCCCTTGAATCGGTATTAAAACCCTTAGGAAGATAGAGAAAATAACAACTAAATATTTGTCATGCTCCTGTGATTTTTCTTGTAGTTTCCTCAAACTGAAAATTATGTGTCCAGAGCTTTTATCAGACTGAAAGCTACACTGAGAGAAGTCTGAATCGATCAGAGAAGAGTTTAAGATGATTCCGCCAATAATTTCCCCAGAGTCGCACAGAAGGTAGTTAGCGATATGGATGATCCATTCGCATTTATTTCCGTTGTGCTTACAGAGATGAATAAAAGTATCCTCTTTAAATTCCTGAGGAAGTTACCTTTAATCCTATATTAAGGAAAATATACTGCATAGATTACGAACCATGAGATGGCTCTCACCTTGGTATATCTCTGCTGGTATACCATTGTTACCAAAGGACTTGCCGTTTGTCAGTTGTTTTATGGTCATTTTACCTAGAAATAGATAGAGTAGCCCTTCAAGAATACTCATCTGTAGAAAGTTGTTCAGATCCTCGTAAACATTCGACTCAATGTATAGAACATTTGAGAAGTGATTTGCTCAGCATTTAGTGATCTTGCTTTTTCTCCGAGATTTGTCAAAGTTTCAAAGAGCCCTCAGAGATTCTGATAGATTGATTTAAATCGCATCTATAAGTAGCATCTTGCAATTCCTGTACCTACTCTCGGAACTATGCTTTTTCATTTCCTGTAGTTGATATTGGCATATATGTCTGGATTTCTTGAATTCATTGCGCTTTGTGACATTCTTTTCTGACGTACATTGATGATGGCATTTAAGGCATATTATCCAAAAGTTGTAGGATGCATGGATCATTTGAATCAGACCACTTTTTATGTTATCACTTGATATAGTAATGGGATGACTCGTATACAGCACTCTATAAAATCTTTCAATATCTGCACTGTCCGGTATATATGCAAGCTTATTTTCACAAAGTGTCAGAAAAGTTTTATGTAGTCAGTGTCACTGACCTTTATATATTTATTATTTTATCTGATCGAATGCCGTTCTTACGAAACGGACTACTAATAGTGATGCTAATTTAGGATCGTACTGACATAGTATCAAACCAACACTCACCAATGGAGACGGAATAACTCAATTTTACTTCTTTCCTGGAGAAAGACTTCACAATCTCATAGTCGACGAAGTCATAGTGATTGAACCGGGGATTTCTCAAGCTAGTTTTGTGGTAGTTAGGAAGATGATGCTAGTAATAAAGAGTCCATACTCACTACAAAGGGATATCATCTATAATGATTTTACCATGCTTACCGACTAATCTACCATATATTGATGTATATCAACCTACACCTGCATTGAAATCGTCCAACTGAAAAAGTGTAACGGATAGAAGTACTTCACAACAGGTTGCGTAATTCAGATTATAAATGCACCGTAATTTCGTCACTAGTCTTCATGGTTGGTTCATAGCAACTAAAGATGGTTACATACTTATTTCCGCTAAGGCAAAAAGTCAAGGAAATGTCTCTCATTGATCCCAGCAGGTAGATTCCAGATGTTTTACCAGCTCGTTACGAATAGCATACCCGACACCTGCTTGTCTCTTAGCTGTCTCCTACCAATCCAGAAATAAGTGTCCACGACCAACACAGAAATAAGTGACCACGATCAATCCACTCAAACTGACTAAAACCAGCTTGTTTAGTTTCCGAGAGAACAGCCATGCCTATTTTTCTTTTAGGACGCAGGCAATCATAGCAGTTCTACGTTCAAATTTTTCTTGCTCTCCTGGCAAGCCCTAACGAAATTGATTTCAATGTTTGAAACCATTATTCTTCTTATATCCTTTGGGATACCCAGTCAGTCGCACATTACAAACACACGCACACACACACAGAGACACACACCCACACACACACATATTTAATTTTTGATATTTTACCTCGTGAAATCATATATAATATATATTTTACCTCATTAAATCATGTATAATGCGAAGGGAATAGTTAATAAAATTTGTGAAAATAGAAATATCTATCTAAATGCACATTTAGTACAATTGAAAATGTTATATCTAAACTTAATACACATTTTGCATCTAATACTAAAACAATAATAGACTTAATAAAAAACAAAATAACTAAAAATCTAGACCGGGAATTGATCTTATTGAATGAAATCAGTCACGAAATACAGAGTTGAAAATGATAGTAATTGAAATAAAATATTAGCTGAACACAAGAGACTTTTCCAAAAGTAATACAAATTTTACACACATACACCCACACACTTGTCAAAACATACACAGTAAAAGTAGTGTTACAGGCTTTGCCTAATACTGCATATATATGTTTCTGTTTCTGTCACACAACCATCGAATTGCAGTCCGTTTTCTTGACAACTCAATAGGAGATATGAAACATTTGATCTCTTTGTACCTCAAGGACCTGAACAGAACACCTCTCTCCCTATCCTGTTTTAACATACGGGGCATTTTCGAAAAGTGAACATTCATCGTTCTAATGACAAAAAATATTCACAAGTTTTTCTGATGTTTTATTTTATTGCGTGCCAGCAGAATTAATTTTATTTTTGTATTATTGTTATTCATTTCGCAGTCTTGACCAAAATATCCACTAACAAAACCATTATACGATTAAAGCATCAGTCATTCATGAATCTGAGAGAATGTTGCTGGAAGTAAAATAAAAATTAACTAAGGCGAAAATATAAGGAAAGTGGCTTTATTTCTAGGATTTCGACTGTAAATTATCCTGCAATTATCAGCATAATATTAGTTATTGCCTGGCTCTCTCCCAGAGTACTTCTCCTCCCAGCAACATCTCCCACTCGATTTAAATCGAGGACTGGGGTTTTACCCTGAGGCGAGAGGGTTTGGCTATTTTTCAGACAATGCCACGTGGTGGGGCAATTCACCGCAATGCAATTTAGTCTCGACCTTCTTGTGTCAAAAATGAGGTTTGTCCGCAACTTGATTGAATAAATCAATAAATACCTTAGTTTAGAATAACACAGAAAAATAACAAATATTTCGTTTATCACAAATATATTAATTTTTATTACATGACATTAAATTTGATTACAAACATACTTAAACAGCTTTTTTTTAATTTTATAAAAAAACATATAAAATTTGGTCTTATCTTACGCTTCAAATGAAAATTTAAAAAAATAAACTAAACATTAATATTTGTAACTTGTATGTTTATTTTACCTTACAGAAAAACACGACTAATAAAAAATAATTATATGAAGGCATTTTTCTTTATGAATAACAACAATATAAGAGAAAAATATTGAAGCAACATTGTGAAATAAAAATGTTAATTTATTTTTAATAAATGTCGTAGTATAAAATTTAAAAACAAGCATAGAAAAAAGTATTCGAAGAGGCACGTCTGTTCAAATTAACTAGACATAAACTTTATATAATATTACTTAATGTCATTTTCTTCTTTAATTTTAATAAGTAATTAAATCATTATAGTTCACTCAATAACAAAAAGAAAATGTGGTAAAAAAGAATTATAAATTTCACCATCATACTTATTATAAACCCAGGTTGTTTGTCTGTTCGTTTATATATTAGATCGGATTTCCTACATTTTTCAATCGTATTCACAAAACTTCACAAAACTACGTAAAATTACGTTGCAGTGGTTCTGACAACGCCAAAAATTGGAAAAAACACAATTGTTTTTCCACGAAATCAATTTGAAAATACGATTAAGAGGCATCGCTGTTGCGAGAATGAAAGGGGTACAACTCATATCGAGTTATACTTATTATAAAACCCGGGTTGTTTGTGTGTGTGTGTGTCTGTGTTCGTTTATATATGGGATCGATTTTCTACATTTTTCAACCGATTTCAACAAAACCTCAATTTTTTTTGGTAGGTAGTGTTTCTTATTGTCTTGCACACTTTTTTCTTTATGTTTACATTCAGAATGCTTTAAAAATTCCAGTTGCAAGACAATTGTTCATAACAATGTTCTATTCAATCGGTAGACTCATAACGATTGAAAACAATGTTTTTGTTTGAGTTTGGGTTTGACCAATTCGTAAAAAAAAAAAAATTATTTTTCAGTCTTTTTAATGGTCGATACTTGATCTGTCTCTTACTGTTACATCCCCGGGCAACGCCGGGCTCTACTGCTAGTTAATCATATTTATGCAGGACGTAAAAAAGAGAATTCGTTTTTGAAGTGTAACTGTTTACTTTTTTTTCAAGAACATTGAATAAATTTCTAACAAAAATATCGAAAACGTATTGAATAATAAAAATTTAAAAGAAAAAAATATTGAGACAGTGACTATTAAGCTATTTTACCATATTTCTTAAAAAAATTTAGATCCTGGAAAAATGACTGAACTGCAACATTAATTTCACTCACACTGACTTTCTTTTACAATATCAGAAAGCTTGTTACTCTGCTTTACACGCGCCTTTAAAAATGTACATAGCTTTAAGAACTTATAAATAATTACCAATATTGGGCAAGTAATAGAGAAATTATAGACTCCCGTCCGATGAACGCATTTTATATACACTCGTTAATGTATATTTATACGCGTATTTTAGCTAAAGATAAATAAAACGTGCATATGCGATCGTGTACTCAGACATCTGCATGTGTATTTATGCCTGTGCGATTGCCTGCTTTTAGGATATTTCACCAGCTTCGATACTTATGTTTCCTTATCATGTAACAAATGAATTCATCTAAATGTCATATGTATATTTAACCCATAAATTTTTTAAGAAAATTGAAAATATTACTAAAATGAGCTAAATGAAGTAGATACATATGTATTATGATCCCAGATTGATATGTTACTTGAGAAATAATTTGTATGATATAATAATTTGCTAATTGCTTAGAATATTGAGGAAGAATCTCCAGTAGGTTCCTGTATTCGGGAGGATATTATCGCAGTATTGTCGGGTTGTTCAGATCTAACTTTGTTAGAACTTAACGTAGATTTTTGTTTGTTTAATTTTTTATGATTTTTTTTCTCTCAAACATCACGTGCATACGGGGAATACAGGATGAAATATAACTCCACTCATTGTTGACAAAATAATTGTCAACCACGTGTTCTTTAGTTATCGAAAACTGAGACGCTGGCTAGTATAATCTGATATCTGATCAATGAAAATTGGATCAAACCATATTCGCGTTAAAAGCTGACGCACATATCTAGTATGTCATGTCAGCGCTATAGAGTTTCTGTTGGATAAGGGAGCAGAAAAACCAACACGACGCCCCTGTTTAAACAATCTTACCGAAAACTAATCAATAATCAGGGATTCTGATGTCGCTGATTGGACGTTAGAGGATTGCACGATGAAACGTGGTCTGATTATTCTGCAAACAAATGTTGCTGCATGAAAATTTAGTGTCGCTGCTATTTTATTATTTTTCTCAGTATTTATTCATACGCACATTTTCCAAACAAATTTTATTATAAATTCATAATATAGCTGCCCTATAATAATTGTTTTATTTAGTGCATTAAATGCGTATGCAAATGTTGTAACCATAATAGGACACAAGTGTATAAATAGTAAAGTTGACATTGAGGTCAACACTAAGGAACGCCAGTTAGTTTTACGCCGACTTCAGACTATATATTCATACATACACACATACATATGCATATATATATATATATATATATATATATATATATATATATATATATATATATATATATATATATATATATATATATATATGTGTGTGTGTGTGTGTGTGTGTGTGTGTATGTGTAAAGTGTTTTTGTGTGTGTCTGTATATGAGAGCGATATATGCGAAATGTGGATAATTTAAAGCAATAAAAGACAAATTTTGAGATAACCATGTCCTTCCACTTGATAAAAGGACGAGATATATGATATAAGTCTTGATATTAGTCACACTAGTTTTGCAATAATTGGGAGTAATTTAAACTACCGGAAAAAATAAATCTGTATCTTTCTGAGTTTAACTATAAGTATCCTTTTTGTATTCTTTTCCTATAAAATTTCGTTGTTGCTCACATGTTCGATCCGTGGTATTCTCAGCATCCTATAGTAGACCCATATTTCTATTGAATTCACTTTCATGTACGATTACTAATACTATATAACTCTTTTCTTCGTTTTCTATAGAATTTTTTCCTGCTTCTATAAGAGTTCTTGTAGTTTTCTTTCTGCATCTGCAACAAACAGTGTCATTTGCATAACTCGTATTTATTGTATTACAGTTATTCAAATATTGACGAAATGCTGAAAAACTAACATCGCCAATACAATATACATTAATTCTAATTTTAAACTGCAGATAAAATTGTAAATGAAAATTATAGTAAATTTGTTGCATAAACTTATGTTGTGAATTGTAGGTGAAATATGCCAATACATGCAACAGTTTTTTCCTAAAAAATGTACACAATTTATTCCCATGAATAGAAAGATGCTACATTACCTAAACTAATAATTACAGAACTGAAAGCGTCAAAAATTACGCACACACACAAACATATATATATATATACATATATATATACATATATATATATATATATATATATATATATATATACATATATATATATACATATATATATATACACATATATATATATATACATATATATATATATATATATATATATATGTATATATATATATATATATATATATATATATATATACATATATATATATAATTATTTATTTTTAAAGAAAAAAAAAATTTATAACATAAATATGTTATAAAATCACTTCAAAAATAGCCATTTTGTTTCAACACCCTCGGTGTCTTATCAAGTGATGACGTTGAATGTAAAAAAAAAAAAAAATAATTTTTTTTTTTGTTTTTTTTTTGTTTTACATTCAACGTCATCACTTGATAAGACACCGAGGGTGTTGAAACAAAATGGCTATTTTTGTAGTGATTTTATAACATATTTATGTTATAATTTTTTTTTCTTTAAAAATAAATAATTATATCTGCTCTACTTTGTATTGAGCACTCTTTTAAGAATAGTA
Organism: Acanthosepion lycidas; assembly: GCA_963932145.1. Lineage (NCBI taxonomy): Eukaryota > Metazoa > Mollusca > Cephalopoda > Sepiida > Sepiidae > Acanthosepion > Acanthosepion lycidas. The sequence goes on from OZ010574.1 coordinate 146,208,792, forward strand.
ATTGTTGGTTATTGGAATTCATTCCATATACACCAATCATATACTTGTATATAGACATATATATATATATATATATATATATATATATATATATATATATATATATGTGCCACTTAAGATGAGCGCATAAACTTTCATAACTGAATCAATAAGCTGGCAGATTCTCATACGTCTAAACCGAATGGAGAGTCCATTATATATATATATATATATATATATATATATATATATGCTCGCTGAATCAGATTAATGTTAGGGTAAAAACACATAAGTTACCAAGTAGTAATTACAAATACTTTAAACAGTTTAGGTTAAAAACTACCCAGTTAACTAACGCGGCGGTAAGATAATAATGAATCCTGGTAATATTTCTAATCTCTTAGAATCATCTCACGCTATAGATTGAAGAAGTCGATATGAGACGACACTCCTCTCAGTTTTGTATATTTACTTAATTCTTGTTCAGTATACTTGTGACTTGCTCACAGTATAGCTTCTGGATTATTTTAACATCCTTTCAAATTCGTCGAGGTTGGAACGTTTTTTTTTTTTTTTGGTGATATACTTTATCAAAGGTTTTTGCATAATATATAAAAATATAGGTAAACAACAATTTTGCATTTGTATTGCTCTTTCTTTTATTGTTCTGGGCATAAATAGTGCATTACTTGTTCCGTGTCTTTAACGAACCTGCGTTGTTTTTGTACGGTTTCCGATTAAATTATGCTGTGCACTTTATTTAACAGAATTCGGATAAGATTTGTTGTATGGCTTACTAGGTTGATTTTCCGATGGACGTAACGTTCGTTTCCTCTTGGATTCTTCAGTGTTATGAAAATCGGTCTTCTCAGGTCTTCTGGTATATCACCACTGTAAATGTGTAAGTAATTTTGTTAATGCCTACCTAGTGTCTAAGACTGTCAGCATCTCTATGAAAATTCCATCTGGAATCATTGTTCTTCTACAAATTAGGCAGTGGGTATTTCACTTCAAACTTTTAATATTTCTTATACTTGGATAATTCTGTCTATTGCTCGTTACTTTTTCGTTGGGGAAGAGTTCTCTTATGTATTCGTTTCATGTATTTTTTTCTTTCTAATGTCAGTGTTCTCTTTATTAGATTTTATCCTTCCTGTTGATTAATATGTTTTTTGTTTTTTTTGTTTTTTGTTTTTTTTTTTGTTTTTTTTTTGTCTCGTTAGTTCTATTATTTTTATGCATAACTTTATCTACAATGACCACAAAATGCACAAAATTTCGTGTTAGATAGATATGTAAGCTTTTATTTTCCGGGAAACATTTGATTGTTGCAATGAAAACTTTACCTGCATACTTAAAAAATACATATTTTGCAACGTGTGGCGTTTATTTTATCGGGGATTCTAACTCCAGTCTTCCGATATAACGAACACGCCCTTAGATAAATTAGCATGATTGACAGAAAACCCACTGTAAACAACCGATTTTTAATTTTCTTCTCACGTTGACTGCTGACCTGAGATGGAATAAATACATTGAGTCAATTGCTTCGTCCACCGCAAGGAAAGTTGGCTCCCTGAGCCGCGCCAGGAATTTTTTCTCCCCGGAATCGATCATCCAGATCTACAAATCAACAATTCGCCCTTGCATGGAGTATTGCTGCCATATATGGTCTGGTGCCCCTTCTGTTTGCCTCGGGGTTCTTGATAGGCTCCAGAGGCGGATATGCAATGTAGTTGGCCCCGCTCTGGCATCTCGTCTACAGTCACTTTCTCACAGACGCGCCGAGGCCTCCCTCTGTCTGTTCTACAAATACTTTCATGGGAATTGCTCCGAGGAGCTGCATTCGCTGATTCCCAGTCGTCATGAGTTCAAGCGCCCTACGAGGCTGGCATCCCGCTCTCACCCCTTCACAGTCGAAACTCCTAAATGTAGCCGTCTCTTCTACTTCAATAGCTTCATGTCTCGCACCTCTCGCCTGTAGAACTCCCTTCCCTATTCCTGTTTCCCTGAGAGCTATAATCTCCAAATTTTCAAATGAAATGTCAATCGACATCTCCAGTTGCCTTGATCTATCCACTATCCCTCTCCTCATTCTTTTTTCTCACTCCTATCTGCTCTAAATTTTCTGTAACCCCTTGCGTCCTTCTCCTCATCCTTTCTTCTCTCACTCCTTGCGTCCTAGTGGCTTCCCGTCTTGCTTGGGGTGAAATGCTTAAAAAAAACGGTCTTCATAACATCAGGTGTTATGTTCTATTCATACAAATAAATATTACTCTCGTTATTATAACCTTTTCACATCTGTTTCCATTTTTCAATACATTTGTATACATGTAAACTATTTTAACAATATTTAATCACCTGGTTGCTTAACATTCCTAGAAAAAATACATTTGCTATGAGAATATACTTACCACACAGGATGAAATAAGCTTTTTCAACAGAGGCGAGATTATTTTGGAAATACATTCTACTTATAGTTTCAATATTTTGCAAAATAGATAAAAGCTATTTTAAATGCTTAATGTTCCACTGGGAACAATAGCATTCTGATATCTTCAATTTCGAAGAGCGTTAAATTTTGGTAAAAAAATCATTATGGTTTAATCCTGAGGCTCTAAATAAAGTCTGTGCAATCGTTTCTATTATCTACTTGCTTACTTACTCGCTCTTTGCCTCTGCTCCACTTGCTTCATCATATCTTCTGAGTATCATCTTCAAACGCTTTCCTCATTGAATACCTGCTAATGTAAGATTAAATTCCGAGATAAAATGTTAATATATGGACCTATATGAAATGCAATTCCTATAATGATTTGCTTCAAAGAAAAGATATGTAAAATGAAAACGCACCTTCATAATTTTAAAGAATAAACACATCAGAAATATTAGGTTGGTGCAAAAATAATGTCGTTTTCTCACATAGTAACATATGTGAGAAAACGACATTATGTTTGCACCAACTTAATATTAGCTATTTTTAATAATAGTTAACGTTTAAGTTCCAGCTTTTTTGCGTGTATATATATGTGTGTGTGTGTGTGCGTGTAGTGATGTAATAGGAAAGAACAGTTAGATTGATGATCCAAAGTTCTTAAGTATTTATGATTTTATTTATACAAAATTGTGCTTAATGCTGAAGTAATACTTAAATTATATTTTTTTTCAAAAAAAATATGAATCCATCGCGACACAGAAATTACTATGTTTCAAAACTTGTCTCAAGTCCTAAAATTTAATTTCAATATTAATCTTAAAATTTAGAGTGCAGTTTCATTCTCAAGCTATGTTTAGTTTAACTAACTGAAGACATTTTTTACCCATTTATAGGTTGGAAATGGAGGTGTAATCTGGTTTTTTTTTTGTTTTTTTTTTGTTATCAAGGGTTCACTACTGCGATGAAAGGATGAATGTGTATTATATGTCAAATATTTTTGGAGTCGTGTAAGATTCGGTTGGGGGATTTTCGTCTAGCTACAATTTTCCCAGGCTCTGTTTTATTACTGTTTGTTAAAACTTACTGACTCATGTTTTAGTTACCGTCTTTTTTTATTTATTTGTTTTGTCCGTTGATGGTTTCTTAAAGGGGTGCCTAAATATGACTGGGTTGTATTTTTAATTCTATAGTTTTATACGTGTCTGAAATTAATTTAATTTGCTAATAGATTTTATATGGTATTGTGTAATTACTTATGTATGGTATCGTGGATATATATATATATATATATATATATATATATATATATATATATATATATATATATATATATATATATATACCCAAGACTTGATAAGAAACCGAGGGTGTTGAAACAAAATGGCTATTTTTGTAGTGATTTTATAACATATTTATGTTATAATTTTTTTTAAAAAAATAATTATATATATATATATATATATATATATATATATATATATATATATATATATATATATATATTAAGATTTAATTTTTATTATATTTTTCTATCTATTTATAGATTGATAATATTTTAAGGCGTATATTCGATGGTGTCTGCAAAATAGCATTATTTCATTTCTTTGCTTCAATGTTTTTTTTTTTATTTTATTCCTTTTCCTTTTCAGCTATTTCTTTCCATCCGTAAACAAAGGCGTTATTATATCCCGAATATAATAATGTCCATAACCGTAAAAATACAAATGGGAGAATAAATTTTTCACCATAGCCCTCTCCCCCGTTTCAGTGGAGACCATGACATGACCCGCCATATGGTATTATCAACAGTTAACATGTTTTCCGTTTCATAAAACAGTAATATCTAATAGGAAATTAAAACAAATCGAACAGATAGTTAATGTTTCCTTATGCTATATATGATTGATATTCCAGAAGGTATGTACACGTGCGTATTTTTCAAGGTATGTGAAAGAAAATGTCTAAAATTCAAGTTGTATTAATCGTTTCAGTAAGACAACCGTTTTTCTTTTATTATACAACTATATTTGTTGCACACCAATTTACATTTGCTCTTCTCCATTGTACTAATATTAAAAGGTTAGCTCAAAAATTATGCAATAAATAGCATATCTGCGAGTGATTAATTAACCGAACAAAATTCTACAAAAAATACGTAGCTAATAACTATCGAAAAAATTAAAACAAATCTTCAATCTCATTCATTGACTAAATCAATTTGGTAGAGGTCAGACATAAAGCTACTCTTCCTGCTAAATCTGTTAATAGTCTTCCAAATATAGCGTCGGTCAGATACCAGAGAAACAATACATCATTATCCAGTTCAACTAAATTGATCTTTACTTTAATATATCTCAGGTCAGTTTTGGCTTTGTTATTCGTGTATGACATCGTCATCACTGCGCTTCACATGCGCAAAATAAAATCCTTAAACTCTCTCTCTGTCTCCATGTCTCTCTTTCTCTCTTGCTCTCTAGCTTTCACTTGCTCAATCTCGCACACACATTCTTTTTCATATTTAAATTTGCGATTATATTGTTATTCTGTCCCAGTATATATTTGGGAGAGCTTGCAATTGTTATCCTCACTTTAATTATTCGGCTACTCATGCTTGTTTTTAAAGATAGGCAGTGTGACACTATGAGTTGGATATATGCGCATGCGTGTTTGTGTGCGCCCGCACATCTGTGTGTGTGTATATATATATACACCCACACATCTGTGTGTGCGTGCGCGCGCACACACATGTGCGAGAAGATTAGTTAGATTTGACCTGGGTATCAAACTTCAAGACCAAATGAGTAGATTAGGAATCTAGATAGAACATGTTTTGGACATATGGCCAAAAGGGTAGATAAGTGTTAAGTACTTGTCAAAATACGAAGATAGTTAAAAGACCGGCTCTGGTCAAAACTTAAAAGGGTCTGAATTTAATGTCCCCGAATCGGAGTCAGCTAGGCTAAGAAATATTTTTATGTCCACTTTCTTCAAAGGGAGAAATGGTCATGAAAAAGTTATGGGTTTATTCGTGGGTGTCCCTTTCCCGGAAATGATGAAAGAGGACTCTGAATATATGCAGGAGCGCTTTGGGTTACGGACAGTGAGGCTTAGTTTAGGTTCGAGGAATGTTGATTTAGGCCGGAGCAAGTAACAGCGAAGAGCGACACATTAGCAGCCGAACATTGTTAGTTTGTTAGTTAAGATATATTTTTTTTGACAGCCGAGAATCAGCCCAGAGTTAATCATCCACAAAAGGTCACACGCCCTCTCTCCTCTTTTCGTCCTACCCAAGTTTTTAGTTGTGTTTTTCTTTTGCCTGTGAGCCTGCCTCTCGCTCGATCCGCCGCACAGAAATTCTACGACGTGCGGTCTATATCTTTGTGCAACGAGTTGCAGAGGTGGGTAGTCTCACAGCAGTCACTATTTGTTCTCCCCGTTGTTGTCTGTCTTTGTTATCGTAATCATCGAATCTCTTTGTTCACGTTGTTGACGTCGTCTGTTTCATTTTCCCCTCCTCGTCATCATCTGTATTTGTTCTCTTTCTTGTTCTTGTTATCGTCGTCATCTCTCTTTGTTCACGTCCTCCACGACGTCTCTTTGTTCTTCTTCTCTCGTCGTCGTCACTATTTGTTCTCCTTGTTCCTTATCATTGTTATCTTCGTCATAGTCTCTCTTTTTTCACGTCGTCAGTGTCGTGTTTTTGTTCTTCCCCTCCACGTCCTCGTCTCTATTTGCTCTCCTCCTTGTTCGTTGTCTTTGTTATCGTATCGTCTTTCTTGTTCACGTCGTCGACGTCGTCTCATTGTTTTCCTCTTTTTGTCATCGTCTCTATTGCTGTCTTGGTTATTGTTATCATCGTCTGTCTTTGTTCATGTTCTCGATGTCGTATGTTTGTTTTTTCCCCTCCTCTTCGTCATCTCTATTTCTTATCCTCCTTGTTCTCTGTCTATGTTATCATACCCATAGACTCTCTTTGTTCACATCGTCAACGTCATGTTGTTGTTCTTCCCCTCCTCGTCGTCCTCGCTAGTTGTTCTCCTCCTTGTTGTCTCTCTTGTTTATCGTCCTCATTTTCTCTCTTTGTTCACGTGTTCGACGTCGCCATTTTGTTCTTCCCCTCCACTTCGTCATCTCTATTTGGCCACCTCCTCATTGTCTCTTTTGGGTATCGTCCTCATCGTCTCTCTTTGTTCACGTTGTCAACGTCGTGTTTTTGTTCTTTCCGTCCTCCTCATCGTCTTTATTTGTTCTCCTCCTTGTTTTCTGTTTTTGTTATTGTCGTCATGGTCTATCTTTTTTCACGTCGTCCACGTCGTCTCTTATTTCTTCCCCTTCTCGTCGTCGTCACTCTTTGTTCTCTTCCTTGTACCCAGTCTTTGTTATCGTTGTCATCGTCTATCTTTGTTCACGTCTTCCACGTCCTCTCCTTCTCATCCCCTCGTCGTCGTCATCTCTATTTGTTCTCAGCCTTGTTGTTTGTCTTTCTTATTGTTGCCATCGTCTCCCTTTGTTCACGTCGTGTTTATATTTTTCCCTCTGCGTCGTCGTCTCTATTTGTTCTCCACCTTGTTGTCTCTCTTGGTTATCGCCGTCATCGTCTCTCTTTGTTCACGTTGTCCACATCGTCTCTTTGTACTTCCACTCCTCGTCGTCGTCACTATTTGTTCTCCTCCTTGTTCTTTGTCTTTGTTATCGTCATCGTCTCTCTTTGTTCACGTCGTCGACGTTGTCTCTTTGTTCTTCCCCTCCTCGTCGTCGTCTCTATTTGTTCTCCCCATTGTTGTCTGTGTTTGTTATCGTCGTCATCGTCTCTCTTTGTTCACCTCGTAGATTTCGTCTCTTTGTTCTTCCGCTATTTGTCGTCGTCCCTATTTGTTCACCTCCTTGTTGCTGTCTTGGTTATTGTCATCAACGTCTCTCTTTGTTCACGTTGTCGACGTCGTATGTTTCTTTTTCCTCTCCTCGTCGTCATCTCTATTTGTTCTCCTCCTTGTTCTCTGGCTTTGTTATCGTCGTCATCTTCTCTCTTTTTTCAGGTCGTCAATGTCTTCTCTGTTTGTTCTCCTCCTTGTTGTCTTTCTTGGGTATCGTCCTAATCTTCTCTTTTTGTTCACGTCGTCGACGTCGTCTCCTGCTCTTCCCCTCTTCGTCGTCATCTCTATTTGTTATCACCCTTGTTGTCTGTCTTTCTTATTGTCGCCATCGTCTCTCTTTGTTCACGTCGTCCACATCGTCTCTTTGTACTTCCACTCCATGTCGTCGTCACTATTTGTTCTCCTCCTTGTTCTTTGTCTTTGTTATCTTCGTCATCGTCTCTCTTTGTTCACGTCGTCGACGTCGTATCTTTGTTCTTCCCCTTCTCGTCGTCGTCTCTATTTGTTCTCCTCATTGTTGTTTGTCTTTGTTATCGTCGTCATCGTCTCTATTTGTTCACGTCGTCCACGTCGTCTCTTTGTTCTTCTTCTCGTCGTCGTCACTATTTGTTCTTTTCCTTGTTATCTGTCTTTGTTATCGTCGTTATCGTCTCTCTTTGTTCACGTCGTCAATGTCGTCTCTATATTCTTCCCCTCCTCGTCGTCGTTACTATTTGTTCTCCTCCGTTTTGTCTGTCTTTGTTATCGTCGCCATAGTCTCTCTTTGTTAGCGTCTTCGTTATCGTCTCTTTGTACTTACACTCATCGTCGTTGTCTATATTTTTTCTTCTCCTTATTGTCTCTCTTGGTTATCGTCCTCATCGTCTCTCTTTGTTCACGTCGTCGACATCGTCTTTTTGTTCTTCCCCTCCTCGTCATCGTCTCTATTTGTTCTCCTCCTTGTTTTCTGTCTTTGTTATCATCGTCAGCATCTATCTTTGTTCACGTCGTCAACGTCGTCTCTTTTTTCTTACCCTCCTCGTCGTCGTCACTATTTGTTCTCCTCCTTGTTGTCTTTATTTGTTATCGTCGCCATAGTCTCTCTTTGTTGACGTCGTCGACGTCGTCTCTTTATACTTCGACACCTCCTCGTCGTCTCTATGTGTTCCCCTCCTTGTTTTTTGTCTCTGTTATCGTCGACATCGTCTCTCTTTGTTCACGTTGTCAACGTCGTCAATTTGTTCTTCCTCTTTTTGTCGTCGTCTCTATTTGTTCTCCTCCTTGTTGCTGTCTTGGTTATTGTCATCATCGTCTCTCTTTTTTCACGTCGTCGACGTCGCATGTTTCTTTTTCCTCTCCTCGTCCTCATCTCTATTTATTCTCCTCCTTGTTGTCTGTCTTTGTTATCATCGTCATTATCCATCTTTGTTCACGTCGTCCATGTCGTCTCTTTTTTCTTCCCCTCCTCGTCGTCGTCACTATTTGTTCTCCTCCTTGTTGTCTTTATTTGTTATCGTCGCCATAGTCTCTCTGTTGACGTCGTCAACGTCCTCTCTTTGTACTTCCACTCGTCGTCGCCTCTATTTGTCCTCCTCTCTGTTCTCTGTTTTTTTCATCGTATCTCATTGTTCACGTCGTCGACGTCGTCTTTTTGTTCTTCCCCTCCTCGTCGTCGTCTCTATTTCTTCTCCTCCTTGTTGTCTCTCTTGGTTATCGTCGTCATCGTCTCAACTTTTATGTCAACTACTATCCATCGTACATTTTCTCTTAATCTGCACTCATACGTTAATACAACTATCTCATTTGGCAAAGCTTTTGATTGAGTGACTCCTTTGACTATATTGGGTGACCATGTTGAAAATATCATATATATGGTCATCTATATGATGACCATATATATGATATTTTATTTCAGTACATATGTTTTCTGTAGTTGTACTCATTTTTCATTTTGTTTCTACTCATTTATTTATTGTAGTAATTAAAAAATTAACGGAAATTAAATTTCATAAAATTGCAAAATTTAGATTTAATTTTGATATTCTTCCGTAACTCTGGTCGGCTGTATATTTTATGATCATTTTAATAGTGATTTCCATGTGTCCTATCAATTCTAAACTAGCATAATGTCGTTATGGTAAAATTTATTTTAAAATTAATATGTTATCTAATCATGTCCTGTGTCAAGCGGCGCAAATGCAGTAGCAACGAGATACGTGCAATATCAAGTTTTAGCCTCTTGTACCGGTCAATTTTATGTTAAATTAGCTTTTTTTTTTTTAATTTTCCATGTGTAGACCTTTGCGTTTCTTCTAGCGACTCTTAAATCCTATAACGGAAGCTTTCCAATAAAAATGGATCCGCTATATCGACTATTTATTGCTAAAACAAACATCTGTTAATAAATTATGATTTATCAAATAAACCTTGTACTTAATTTTTTATATAAATGTCCATAACTCTTAAATACATACAGGGACTGGAATTCAAATTTTGATATGTTTAATTATCTCATCAAAAAAGAATTTTTAATTCAAAACAAATATGTCGAGTTAAGATATGTCATTCATTTTAAGTATGCAATATTTCCTGTATCAAATGTGTATAACAAGCCGACGAAAATAAAATATAATTCAATTAGCTGAAACTTAATTCATTAATATTTTAAATTGAATATATATTTGAGCGATAGATTCGTTTTCTATGACTTATCAAACTTTTGGAATTTATTTTAAGCCATAAAATAATTTTAGATTGCAAGAATTCTTTTGAGATAATAAAGATTGTGTGATAGAATTCTTACTAATTAAACCCATTATTGGTGGGAAATTGGTGTATTTATACCAAAGGTATTTGAGCGTAACGAACTGAAATTGGAATCCGGTTCTCCGAATAACAATTCCGAGCGATTATCTATTACACCAGCCGCATATCCAAGTCTACAGTAGCTGGTATTCACAAGGGGTCAGAATAGTATTTCATTGTATATAAATACAATTTTCTAATGATTTTTTTTCCACTTATAAATAAGAAAAATAAGCAACTTAACTGGCAATGTTTTATCTATAAGGTAAGTATCTCTTTTGGCTTATTCCCCTTTTTCCTTTCATATATATATATATATATATATATATATATATATATATATATATATATATATATATATATATATATATTCAGGAGCATTGGAGAATGAAAATTACACTCGCATTCATATTTATTTAAAAGTACCTCGTGTGGTAATCTTTTTATTTTCAAATCATTTATAAGTGAACGATTATATTTAACGCTTCTTGCGTATGTCGTTTATTTATTTAATAAATGTGTACGTGCAGTTCATGTGCGCATGAACATAAATGCTTGTATTTTGCACTTATATTTTCATGCATGTATTCGTGTTCATTTTTAAACGAGTATTTACGTTTTACGAATTGTGATTTCCATACGCAGATATTTTGTAGAATAATAGTGATATTCTTGTATAAAAATGGCCAGTCATTTCTCCTGAACTAGTTTATTACAAATATGCACTTAATATATTTTCCTATATTTTCAAAAGATATTTCAGTTGCATTGCAGTTACAAATAATTAAATGCTACTGCGCATAAATCATTATTTGATTTCAGTGTATATGTCCATCAGACAAATAGGCACTGCGCAGAGAAATTATATAAAAAACATACTTCATTTCGTTACTGGATTCATATGACTTACGGTTAAAAGCCTATAGTATATGGTACTTGACGAAGATTATGCATACTGTCTCGGGAACTAGTAATGTCCATCTGTACGATATCAACATGGACGTCTTTGAGCCGACATGTCAAATAAAAGTGCGTTTCCGAAATGGCCTTTGGAAATTTAATTATGGAGAGTAGTAGACTATGTATTTTCTTAGGTAGTGGACACGGTTCATACTGAATCAATCAGTTGTATTATTTGCTTTCTTTCTTTGATCTTTCTTCATTCTCATCATTACTTTTCATTTGTTGCTGTTTTCCACGAATATTTCTGCGCTTGACTTCTACTTTCGTTGTATCAAGAATATGCTTTTGGTATTAATTTTATGATTTTCATTCTGGCCCTTGTCTTATTCTTTCTACATTTATACGTGTCTATTAAATGTTTACATTTTCGTAATTCGTTGTTTGTCTATCAAAGTATATAGAGATATATAACTGTCTCGCATTTTTTGCCGGCTTTTTCCTCATAATTTTGATTTAATTAATATTATTCTCTCAGTATCTTTCAATATAAGACGGGGTTTCGTGTAGGTCGCAATACATGGCGACGCTTCGCAAAAGTCTAACTATATCGCTTGTACTGTTAGAGATTGAATAACAATATTTCTTTTCTTCGAGAAAACAAAAAATCATTTTTTATGAATTTAAAATCAGTATCACATTCTATTTTTCCGTTAGAGTATTGTGCTTACTTAGCAGTGGCAAAGGACAGGACGATTCAATGGAACACGTGGATGGAAAATTTCCCTGTTTAAAATTTGATAAATATTTTGAAAGCACTTTATGTTAGAGTTAATTCTCGATTGGGAGTGAAATTAAACTGGAAGGATTTTTTTTTAACATTAATGTAGGCTGTTCTGATTGACCAGTGTATTTCGAAAAGTTGCTCACCTTACCAGCAATAGCTGCATGTCACTAAACAGGACAAGTCTGACGATGATTATATTAAAATTTCGACTTTCTTTGCCTTCATAAAATTTGTTCTACTAATAATTTCATCAACGCCCTTTCCTGCAAAAAATCCTGATGGAACGTCTTTGAGAAATGGCCAGAATCATTAAAAGCAACCAGCACATTATGATTACATTTGTTGCCGTTAAAGAATATTTATCGATAAGGCTAACAGGATCACGACATGAAAAGGACAAATATAGACACTATGAATGAAGACTAGGCAACCCTCGAGAGAACAGAAAAGTGCAACCCAAGGAGATAGTTCCTTGTCGACACATCTAACTTCAGCAAAAAATTAGTTTATTTCAATTATGATAATGTTAGTCATTCATATTTAACTTTTCATTATAACTCTTGTATTTCGCGTATTATTTTATCTAGATCACTTTAGCGCAAAAACATTCCTGTCATTTATCGGCTTCATTGCTTTACATAACATTATCATTCTTACGCATATACTTTATTGAATATTGATTTAATTCTCATTATACACTTAAACAAATTTATACGATTATATAAATAGATCACTATTTTTTGAAAATATTCCTATATATATATATATATATATATATATATATATATATATATATATATATATATATATATATATATATATTAGGTTGGTGCAAAAATAATTTCGTTTTCTAACATCTGTTACTATGTGAGAAAACGAAATTATTTTTGCACCAACCTAATATATATATATATATATATATATATATATATATATATATATATATATATATCCTCCAAGGGACTTTATCAAGGCAAATACAATGATTTTATTTTGTAACAAAATTTTATATATAAGATTAAAAATATTATTGGTTTTCAAAGTTTAACAAATTCTGAAATATTATTCAGGTTCGCTGAAACTTCATGCAAGATATGGCGTACACGAAGTGATAGAATTCAATGTTTAATAAACAAATGTGAGTAAGTGATGTTTGAGAAATTTTAGAATATATATATATATATATATATATATATATATATATATATATAGTCCACCACAGACAGACTGTTTCGCTGAATCACAGCGGTCATCAGTCTGGCTAGACGCCCGGTTGCCTCTAGCTAGAATCAAAACCTGGCTGAATTCGCGTCAGTCGGACAATCTACCCTTAACCGTTGGCGCACGGCAGGGATGAAGTTGAATTTAAGCGTATTTATTTTTTAGCAAAACACGCTAGTGACTGAGAGTACTCGATTAGTTTTAGGATAATAAAACAAAAACATTAAAAATCGCTACACAATTATGTTTCGGCAGTAAATATGTGTCTAACTGGGCGATAATAGTCGTTCTTTCGCCAGTAGTTTAACTTAATTTCAAAAGCAGAATCCTTTTTTTTTCTTCGAGAAAAACAGAAAAAATAGGCTTGATTAACCAATTGAATGGGACTAACACCCGAATGCATGAAAAATAATGCTAACCAAATATACATTAACTTCAATTCTAAACACCCTTCATCTGTAATCGAGCATATACCCAATCTATAGAATTTAGTATTAACTACAACACATCTGACAAATACGTGTTTGATAAATACACCGGTCTCTCTGATACTGCTTTAAAAATTGTGGTTACAAATAAGCTGAAATCAGATAGAGAAAATATAATATTTATCCAGGGTAAAGAAATAAGAATAGGAAAATCATTTTGTACCCACCCTTAGTTAGCCAATTAGTCAGTACTTAGAACAGAGGTTTCTCCATGTAATTGCTAAATATTTCCCTAAAATTAACCCTCTTAGTAGAATTTTTAACAGGAGCGCACTAAAACTAAGTTATAGCTGCACCGATAAACTTGAAGATTATAAAGAAACACAAAAATAACATTTTAATCTAATTTAAAAATTTAGATAATAATACACATTCCAAGATAAATACTGAGGATAATATTAACCGATGTAATTACAAGAATTCTAAGTAATGCCCATTACGATACCAATGTGTAATCAACTCTCTTATTTAGCTAAGTACTCTTTCTAAAATATATAATCTACCGTTGAATAATTGTATATTGATAATACTAAGAATTTTTTAAGACCACGTGATGTCAACATATCCTTCAACAATAGTACATTTCTTTCTAAATATTTTAGGAAGTTAAAAGAATCTAATAAATCTCCTACGGTAAAATGGAAAATTTAAAAAAGGTAGAACACGTAGATCATTAAATAATGAAAAATTAGAAATTACCAGATTTTCAGATAAAAAGGACTTATTAAACTAAAGAATTGAATTGACTGTAAATTGTAGGAATAATCTAACTTTTACCTTACAATATGTTTAAACTTTGAAATTGATAATACTTTTTATTAGAGTAATAATCAGTAGATGAACTGCCCTGCACCTTATATGGCTTCCTATTCTATTTTAAGTTTCTTTTTGATTTAATATAGATCTGTATTAATATTTAGTATCATTAACATTGTATATGGATGTACAGGTGTGTAGTTAGCATTATTAAAGTATTATTCAAATCTTACATTAATTATTTCGTATCATCTTATATGGATGCTCTTCATTTAATGGTTGCATATTAATTTGCCAAACTAGTTCTGTATTTTTTGATTTTTTTAAAGGGTTAAGATACATACCAGTTTCTTAAAGCTCAATTTTATTTATCAACTACAAAATTTTATGCAAGAAGTTGAACCAGCATATAAATGGTTAGCATTGTCTTGAATTACCTCCCTACCTCTTTCGTTTTTACTTATTAGGATAGTTGAACGACATACATCTAATATCTTAGGATATAAGGTAACCACTTGTATCTCTCCGTAAGGAAATTGTTTACGATTTATATACAGAAAACTTTGTGTCATTACCTATATTGAATTTGTTTTGTTTTCGGTGACTTTGAATTTAACGTAGATCACATTAGATTGGTTAATCACGGTAAATCTCACAAGCCTATTTTAATTAAATTTAAATGGATGTATCAAGACATAGCGTGATTTGTGTTTGATGAGGAGACATTTGCGTTAGTAAACATAAAAAGGTTATGCTATTTATTGAGACGTGTCAAATGTCTCATTATTTTTAAATGTTTAATTCTCACTATCACGATGAGTTCATGTTTGCATGTTCACTTTTAAGGTAAATATATCTTATATTAATTCAGAATGTCCAGGGATGATATTCCTGATAAATCATTGTCGAATACTTAGATATTCATACTAAAACTTAAGGAAGCTGATTTCTTTAAAACAAATTAGCTCATTTATTTTGTTCCCCAACAGGATATATATATATGTTTCTAGTTTCTATAAACGCACAGTATGTGAAATGAACTAGATCCTTCTCCATTCAATATTACTTTCCTTATACGATTTCATAAGGATTGGAATAAACCAAATATTCACCCAGAGACAACGTAGCTTCTTGAGAATATCAGGAAACCAAACCGGTTTGAACGCTTTCCAGATACCTAAAGCTACAGCCTGAGCGTCAGACATGTTATCCAAAGTCTTACAGAAACATTCAATAATGGCTGTTAAGAACCTCGCCGATAGACCTTGCGAAAACGTAAACTATACTGTTTAACCGAAAGAATGTCGTAGGAGGTGTGATGCTTAGTCAGTTCGGCGTTGATTAAAGCATATAATAATAAGATAGAAGAGGTAATAGACATATAGGGAGATACTCCGATGGGTCAAACAGTTCACCAATTTAATTAAATGCAGGAACTACAGAGGATTTTCAACAAGCTGGTAAGCAAGTAGCAATGAGGAATTTATTGTGGAGTTTGGAGTGAAGAGAAGCTTGTTTAGGAGCGCATTTCCTTAGAACAGTTATAGGGATACCAACGAATTCACAAGCCTTGTTGAGATCTGTTTTAGAAATGATCTCAGAGATCATGAACCGTATCATGCGTATCTCTCAGTCGAGACTCTCTCCTATGGGAAGAATCACATAAATATATACCTGATGTGTTGAGAGTTGAACTGGAAGAACATTTCTTAGCACAGCATTCAATATTATCTGCAGTAAATGAAAATACATCAAACGGATTTAAGAGAGGTGGGACTTTTTGCTCAGATTCAGTACACACTAGCAGAGCCGTTAGTAATCTTTAGCACCAAACGTTTGATGATCTGTCCGATGTCTCTTTCTATCAGCGAGCAGTTACAAAGAATATGATCGGATATGTCGCGTTACTAGAGCCAAGAAATAGTTTCCTGTGAACTATAGAGATAGAAATATCACCAGAGATAAAAGAAGACGGCAGTTTTACTTGACATTTCCAAGATGTCACGAGCGCTTCGATTTCGGAATTCATAGAGGAAGAGTCGTCATGGCACATTTTTCAGCAGTATGTTCAAAAAATAATTGTAATGGACGTGGCGAAGAAAATCATGAAATAAGTACCAATCTGTGTGTTGTTAAGAGATGTCCTGTTAATAGGTGCGCTGAAGGAAATATCTTCAAAGATTTTCGGGTTGTCGAAGTTGCCAAGAAGACAGAGCCGGAGAGTACGTTATGAGTTCGAAGAGCATTTTTTTTTTAATATTTCTGTTACATTAAATTATTAAAATTAATTTCTTGCATGTTACTAGCATTTTCTTTTTATTTGAAATATATAGAAACACATATATGACGTAATTGTAAAAATTTACTTTTTAACAAATCATTATTCAGCAAAATATAAATGAATCAGGAGTAAAAATTTTGCCATCGATGTCAGAATGTCACGAGATGTGCTTGCCAATTTAAAGATCACAAATTGTTTTCTTTTCTCTCTAGTGTATCATTTTACAGATTCTCGAAATTAACTATTGGGTATTATCAGTGTCGGCATACATTGCCATCTTTCCTCAAACACTTTGCGGGATTATGGACTGAATGCAATGAGGGTCACTTAATTATAGTTAAAGTGACGACGTCAGTCCGTTATGTGCCATGCGTGATACACGCTTAGATGATCATGTATCTTTCGATACATCATTGACGAGGCAATTATTTTTTTTCCTGGAGTCGGTTGCCATTTCTTTCTGCGGTAGACAAGTTTCCAGCCAAGGCTATAGAACCCAATCTCTCCTGCGATTTACCCATAGCTGAGTTTAAGTTCATTTGTTTTGTGCTGAATAACATATAACATAGTAGCATTAGATGTCATTAGATTCTGAGAAATGTATAAAAATATTAAAAATTGATGGTTGTATGAATAATTTCGTCGTCCAAGGAGGATATATATCGAAAGAGAGCTCAATAAAAGAACAGACAAATATAATAATGTATGCGAAGTCATAAAAAATTCATATGTAATAGTTTATTTCATGGGATCAGCCGCCAATCTCTTCAGGACAAAATATTCAAAATAAATCGATTTTAAATTTATCCAGAAACAAGCAAAATGAAAACTATACAATTACATATGGATTTCTAAGGACTATATATATATATATATATATATATATATATATATATATATATATATATATATATATATATATATATATATATATATATACACTTAGAGAGAGAAGAATTTGTAAAATTACTAACACATTTCTGAAATCTTTTATATAATATTTCCATAAACCTGTTTTATATTTCTCTAGCATATTCAGGCAAATATATACAGGAAGAAAATATATGAGCTAAAAATCCTTTCGTTGAATCATTGTCACTGTTTGTAACTGGTTGATGAAGATTATCTATAAACATATGAATGATGCCCAAACAAGAAATGTAGGGCTCAAAGGATTAATCTCATTGGCTTTATGTATATTGTTGTAATATTATTGATTTAAAAAATATTTTTAGGTGTTTCTTTTCGCCTCTCGAATGAATAGATCAAAATAGAATGAATATGGTACGCACAATATAAGAGAAGAAACCAATTTGAAGAAACCAATTTTTCTTTAAAATAGTATTTGCCATTTTATCAAGAAAAGGAGTTTCCACATTATTTAAAACCATAACTTACATAAGACATTGATGATGCATTTAGCATTTTCTTTGCATTAGAATGCAAAATTGGACATTAGTTATATAGAATATAAAACCTGTAATTGTTAACATTTCTTATCAGAAGGAAATCACAAGTTATTAATTAATGCATGAATGGAATAATGCGTTAAATTGTGTAATTGCATAGAAATAGGAGTAATTCAAAATATATAGCAAAGCTAAGTAAAGTTACAGTCGCAGCAGCTCAATATATTGCTTTGAAAGTTTCAATGTTTTTCTTTAAAAACCTAAACAGTCTCATAATGAAGCAAAGTTGTCCAGTCGTACGGCAAAAATAATAATATATATATATATGTGTGTGTGTGTGTGTGTGTGTGTGTTGAGGACTAATGCTATGTTTTTATTAAAATGTTTTCGGCGTCAGGTTTGTCCTTCCTTTTCTTATTCAGAATAAACAGGGCAAAACCACATTATAGTTGGCATATGGAGAATACATTTATTAAAGATTTTCTGTAACACCTTTCCAACCAAATCCTGGTACCAAATGTGAAATAAAATAAATTCTTTCTTTGACTGGTTAAGATTTTCACGGTATTTGGGATTTTTCATCAGCGAAGTTGTAAGAACTTATCTAAGGTACAAAGCAAGCTCAAATATTTAATGCATAAGAGATATGGGTGCACAGTTGAACTTATATTATTTTCAAATATTCTTCTTATAAGCTATCTGAGCTTCAAATTTCTGTCCTTGCTCATGTTTTGGATGTTTGTGTTCCACATATTATGAATGAGAAGCAGAAAATATTTTCTGAGTTCGACGTTTTTTTTTTGTTGTTTTTTTTTTCTCATTTAACAAGACTTTCACCAATTTCCTCGAATGCGCTTGGTGACCTGAAAGCCTGATTACAGAAATTTACTCATATGTTTGCCACTACTCCCGTTGCTACTTCCGGTAAAAATGGAGAATTGAACACAGGCGTATTAATACATCGTTAAAAATAACCAGGAAATTTGTGATCTCCAAACCTGATAATGACTTATGGATGGTCCTTATGGATTATGTGGCTAAGATGTCTCTAATTTTCTTGGCCTCATTGAAAGTGATGCTACCACTTCAATTGAAATTATTAAGGATTTATTCCTTTGCAGATCTTATCCACACTTGGTTTTTCTTCTGGAAAGTTCATGCGTTCACTTGATGTGTGTTCATTATTTACTTGTGTTCCTCTTGGAGACAAAATGTGTTGCGATTTTCTTTATCGTAGCTCTTTGTCTTCTCCAGATATTCCTGAGAAAGTGTTCTTTGAAGTAATGAAATTTGCTACTTCTTTATTTGAATTTACCGTTGATAACATTATGTATCGGCAGATTGATGGCATTGCCATGGGTTCCGTTTTGGGCCCTGGACTGGCAAATATATTTGTTGATTTTCATGAGTGAAGATTGCTTTTTAGTTCACTTCATCCTCTGTTATATTGTACGTATGTAGACGATACTTTTTGTTTATTTAATGGGGAAGTTGGAGTGGATCAATTTCTCTCCTCTCCCAATAGTCTTTATCCAGCTTTGAGATTTACTATGAAGAAAGAGTCCAGTTCTTAACTTGCTTTTTTGGGTGTATCGGTTCATCTTATTCCAACATTTTTTTTTACATCAGTGTATAGGAAGTCTAATTTTGTCGGTTTGTACACGCGTTAGGATTCCTTTTGTTTAAAGAAGCGGAAGATAAACCTCATCAAAACTTTGACGCATAGGGCGTTGATGATTTCTTCTTAAGTTTTACTTGATAGTGAAATCGATTTTGTAACGAAGACTCTATGTAGCCTAATATTGTTCATTTTGTCATTCCTGACAAGATCGCTAATTTAAAAACAAAATGAGACACCCCCCCACACTGCGTGGTAGAAAGGTGCCCTGTACATTTCCGACTTCCTTGGTTTGTAGATGGATGTGAAAATCTCTCCGGGAAAATTTCGTCTAGTATGCGTTATTGTTATTTTTCGGCTCAGGTTCGTGTCGTGTTCAATACCAGGCCAATACCCAGCGACTAGATGTGAGGATAAACACCAAGTGCCAGGTACGATCAGGAATCACAGCTTGGTTTCAAATGAACTAATCCCGAATACCCATGGATCCTCAATTGGTGAGCACCCTTAAAGAACAGTAAGTGTGAGACTGAATTCAGTGTTGACTGGTTTATTGTTTTGTCCCAGTGACATGCGTCATATCATCTTAATGTTGTAAACCCTCTGTATATCAAATCTCGCAAACCGTCTCTCTGTAAACAGCGTGATTGTTTACTGGGGCTTGCTATCATTAGTCTTTAGTATTCACCCCCACCCAATTTTCTTCTTTCTCTTTCCTCTTATTAATCGCTGATTTATTGTATTTTACTCTTTTTCTCTCGATTAAAAACTTTGGAGAGCGGCAACGAAACCGGGTCGTTTTCCTGTTTATTTTTTTTAACAATCGGTTCCTTTTTTTTAATTATGCCAAATAATATTCAGTTTAACGTTTTTACAATAATATATATATATATATATATATATATATATGTGTGTGTGTGTGTGTGTGTGTGCGTGTATGTATGTGTGTGTGCGTAAACATGGAAATTTAAATAACAGCTCACTGATGGAGATATATATTGAAAATTAACCCTACTATAAAGTATTGATCACTTTTGTTTTTTTTTTGAGTTTTTCCACATGACTTCATTTCAAAACAAAAAACGATTTTCATCTTAGCTATAAGAATACAATATCTTTCAGACTGCGATAGGCACAGAATGGTAAGCCTCCATTATTCACAGCATTGACATAAGTTCATTTCTGATCCTTCATTCGTGAACTATGATAAGCTAGTAGAAATGTACCACTTGAGCACACACACATTTAAGCTAAGAAGAATTAAAGCGAAAAAATCTTTCGCTAACCAGACCTTATATATAATATTCCTTTTATTTCAACGAACATTTCTTTCAGACACTATTGAAACGTTTCCATGTTTTAATATCACATTGTTTCCGAATTATTCTTTTTATGCGTCTTTTAAAAGATATCTCTACGTTCATTAGCCATGAAATACCAATCACCCCCTCCACTCTATCGAAGAAATACCCAAAATGTGTTTAATCTCATTTGAAAAATTTTATTACCATCTATGTCGACATGTCTTCTCAATTTTTCATATTTTCAAATTACTTCCACGACCATCCCGAAATTTACATGGGTACTAAATATATGATATTTATTTTCAATGATATTTCTTAATTTTGATCACATAATATCTCTATTTGCTTCTCTCCTCAACTAAAAGCTAGAAAAGTAGCGTATGAATATTTATATATCCTCGTGGTGTGATATGTGCTGCCTGAAATAGTGAAAAGGGAAGTGAAGAGATTGATCACTCTTTTTCATATTCCCACAACGTACAAATAATACCTTCTTAGATGACGATTCCTTAGTGCCTACTCATCAGAAATATATGACGGAACTGCTCTCAGATGAAGTAGCTATTGTATTTATCAAATAAGGTTTAGATGATGATCGCACTGTGGGTTCTAAAAATGGCTTCTTTGCCCAAACTCAGTTTTATACAGATAAAATTCAGCCACTATCATTTAAATGACAATATGCACCTCTTTTAATTTGCTTACGTCATTTTAGGAGTTATTAAATAAAAATAAGAAGTATTTGTCAGGAAAAGTAACACATATATCTTTATATATTTAGTCTCTTTTCTTAATTATAAGTGATTGTTAATTAAATTAAAAAAAAAATTGGAATTCTATGAATTAATAATCATATTAAACCATCCTGTCCATTATATAAACTTTGAAAGTTACTTGAATGCCAATTTTAGCATGAAGCACTGTCGGATGTTCTCCATAAATTACGGAGAAAATATTCTATTCTAAATTGATATCATACTTGAAGAATTAGAAATAGGTTTGGCTCGAATCCTGCATGCTTGACGTGAATAAGTGGCTCCAAAATTAATACATATTCAAAGACCATAATCGTCAGAAATAGGAGTTTATTGCTATTTTTTGATTGCAAAAAAAAAAAACTACCGGATAAGTTAAGTACATCCTTTCTGTTATGAGCAGGAACTTGGCCGATTTTTCTTTAAAGATTTGCAGGTAAATTAATCCCAGCAAGTTTTCAGTCACTTAGAGTTTAGATCTATATGTTTTCGTTTAAAACATTTAATAAAATTATTATAGGCCTTCTTAAAATTTTACATTACTAACATATACCGTGCGACAGCAGATGTTTATAAACTGTATCGATATTATAACTTTTTGTCTACATACCATTTTAGATTATAAAATTAGTAACCTTAAGTAAGAAATGTTTAAAATTTTTCCATGAAAAAAAGACTATTTTAAAAACTTTTTCAAGTGGTCTTAAATTTTTTATCAGGAGTGTATCATCTTCCTACTATCATTATCGCTCGGCATTCAATGGAATCTGGATAAAGCTAACGTTAAAAAATGCAATCTTTTTTCCATTACAATTCCATTATATTTTGCATGGAAGATAGAATATACCGTGTGTAACAGTGAAATTGTTCAAACCGTGTAAAAGCAAAATTGTTCATTTTTTACATTAAGCTTCGAACTATTTCATCTTAGAAAAGTTTAAAGTTATCTAACTGGAATTCCCGAGGTTTTTATAACACTATTCGAATCTAGTTTGAACACTAAGAAAATATCATTATTCTTCAAGTCTAACAGAAGGGTCAGGATGAAATCGATCATAAACGAAAATGACATGTTCATCGTTACTTCATAGCTAAGGATCCGAAGGTCAGAAATGATTGAAATAAAGTTCAAATATATATATATATATATATATATATATATATATATATATATATATATATATATATATATATATATATATTATTATTATTATTATTATTATTTCCGGATTATTTTCTAATTTATTCAAGATGATCTTCGCACGTTCGAACCTAACTTTCTGCCCCAGGGCAGAAAGTTAGGTTCAACAAGTTAGGTAACAAGTTTCCTCACAGGTTTCACGTAAGATTTTCTTTTCAAACCTTTTTTTTTACTGCTCTTTGCACTGTCAAAGTTGATACTTCTTTCTCACGTGCCAAACGGCTTATGGATTGGGTTGGATCTTTTCTAATTGATCTATTTAGTTCAAAGTTTAAATGATGATCTTTCTTGTGACCTCCTGATCCAGTTGTCTTCTCTGCTGTTCCTTTTTTTTTAACTTCTCTTGAACGTACTCTTGATGGTTCTGAAATGGATGGAAGCCAGAGTATGAATGTTGATGCCATTAGTGAAGGCCCGAATTATTTTTTCCTCTCACTATTACTCAATTGGGTAGTTAATTGATTTGAAACATAAAGATTTTAACCTGTTTCCTTTCTAACTGAATCTAACTCAAAGGGTTTTCAGTGATTCTTACGACAAATGATGTTTAGGTGTCTCATGTTAAAACGTAAAAACTCAAGAGCTATAAATAATTATATATTAATCAACATCAGTCTGCTAACCAAACTCTTCTTTGTGGATGGATGGTTAACAGCACTTCAGATCAAATATTTGTTCCCTTTAGCGTTATAGGCTCAATTCCTGCCGGAGAAGATGATATTTCCGTATGTGTGTATGATTTATGAAACAAACAGTTTTAACTCAACACCTGAAGATGCCGAGGTTCACGCAGTTTTTCTACCGGTGTGGAAGGAAATGTATATTTATTATTAATGTATAAGTTATAGCTTTGTTATTTTATCAATATCAGGATAGGGCGTATTTAAACATGAATGTGGAGATTGAAATCAACACCTAGTCTGTTATGTTAAACACAATCACCTGTCAATATATATATATATATATATATATATATATATATATATATATATATATATATATATATATATTGCCTGTGTGTGGGTTTTAACATGGGGTAATTATATATATTCTGGTATAATTTAGAAAATTTTCCTTTCCACGATGAACACCCCAATGACGACACTCTTGACTGTAAATTTAATTTCTTCGATGACTGTTTTGTCTTGTCGGAATTAGGAATGTTCTAGCTAAACCTTGTAATCCAATTGTGCTCTGAAAACAGAGTTCTCAATTTCGTTCAGTTTTAAGACTATCGTCAGATCTTATCGTGTTGGCAACAGACGAAAATGGCGCCCAGACGTATGAAAAAAATAACAGAAATAAATTTTTCCTTCCATTTATTTGATTTTTGTTTCTTTTTAGAAGACATTTTCCAATGTAAATCAATGCCTTTTTTTCTTGAGTGATTTTATGATTTTGTCATTATATGGATTTGTTGCGTCAGCCTCAGACTAAAACATTGCTTATTTACCAACATAATTATGCTAATTTTATTCACTTAAAATGTTTTATTTTTTAGCGCTTCATAATACGTTGTCAATACACTTAATTCAGTGGTGATGACTAATCATATAGTTCGAACTGTTTAGCTAAATTTCGTATGACTTGCGGACACTTGACATGAATCTGCTGAGATCTGTCAATTGTAACCAATAGTGTTGGGACAATTGAAACAAGATCGAAGAATGACAGAAATACGCTCGTACGCCTGACCAAAAATAATACATTTCACAGGTTGTCGTAGACGATCCAGTTATCAGCACACGTCAAGTGAATCTAGCATGTTGTACATCTCATAGTATCGCATTTTGGGACGAGTGCCTCACACGAAAACAAAGTAAAATGTCAATATAAACAGATATCAAAAAAGTTACCGCTGTACTTCCACGCAGAAACTCATAAAAAATGTCCCCCGCTTGCTTCTATACACATATTCACCTGTCGGATCATTGACTGGCGGCCACTTTCAATTACAGCAACACGGTGTCGAATGGTTTTCCAGGCCACCATGAAACGTTGATGAAGCGTCTCTGCAGTATTAATGTCTGCTGTAAATACCCATTGTTTTAGGTAACCCCACAAATAAAAATTCAAATGATTGAGGTTGGAGGAAGGTGTAGGCCCCGGTAACGGTCCCCCCTTACATGTCCATTTATCATGGTAGATGTCAGCCAGTGCATCGCGAACAATGTGACTAAAATTTGATGGAGCCCCTCCATGCATAAATCAAATCCGTCTTCGTATTAGTTGGGGTACATCCTCTAGCAGATCTGCAAGTGTGTTCGAAATAAAGTCCCTGTATACAGCTGATGTAATTCATGTTGGGAGAATATATGTACCTACCAGATAATCACATACAATTACTGCCCACCCATTAATCGTAAACTGATGCTGATATCTAGTCTGTATTGCATGATGGGAATTCCGATCCGACCACAAATTTTGCCTCGTCTGCAAACAAGGCTAAACAAAGTATCGCAAGTTGTTCAATAAACCATCGGCAAAATTTGTCCAGGGGTGAGTGATCAAAAAGCGAAAGACCCTGCACATGATGTAAATGATACGGATACAAGTGATGCTCTTGATTTAACCCTCCATAATAAGTCTAATTCTTGATACCTGGATTATTTCCGATTTCCTGTAGAATATATTCCTCTTGGTTAGGCGTACGAACGTATCTCGGTCTTCCTCGGTCCATAGTTTATGGTGTCGCAGAACCTGTCTCATCAACTTGATTTTAAACAGCAGCAAATCCTGGAGGACTCGGCTGCCTCGCCGTTGTCGAGTTACCTCCTCTTAATTTTCAAAACGGCTACTAAGGGACGCTTTCCGAACTATAAATACTCGGTGATATTTTTCTCGCTCACTTCTCACCTTGTCCGCATATTCGTCAACATGCAACTTCTCGCGGTGAACGCGCTTCCCTTTTGGAAACGCATACAATATACATACACATAAACGTACGTACGCACATTCACTCACTACACAAACCTGTGGCCATTACATTCATTAAAGACGCACATCCTTGCCACTTGTAACCCTTTATTGTTAATGAATTATCATTTATTTGAACACATATATTGGTTCTTGACTTGAATTATTTTACCTTTTGTTGAATAATGAACGTCATTTGTTGACAAATACGTTTGCGAGTATGTTTCTTTTTCTTTATAGATCGGTTGCAGATAGATCGTCTGCAGTTTCCGAAGAATCGTCTTACTTTTAATATATATTTTTTTTTTTTTAGATTGCTTCTATATTCAAGAAGAAATGTATTTGATAGTTGGCCAATTATGTGTACGAAAGTGAAACAGGAATTGTTCAAATGTAGGATTCGAAAATGTTCGAAAATTTACCAGGGCTTTGTTCGAATGAAAACAAACGGATTTCCCGATTACGAAAATTTTTGAAATATAATTACTCAAATAAAAGGCGAAAAGTTTGTAATTCCAAAAGTTGTGTATAAAACTTCAAAAGTAAAATTTGTAGACTGAGAAGTTCATTTTTATGTAGCTTGTATTCAACTATCACGGTTTCGCCGCAATTTTGTGTGTATTTTTTACAGTACAACCGAATCAATTGCGATAGTACATATTAAATAAGATGCGTCGAATTATGTGCCGATGTATGTAACATAGGTCTACATTATTTTCACTGTGTGAATAAATTGTTGAAAAAAAAGCAGGGAAACTAATTTGCTACTGTTGTCGCCCTACACACTCCCTGCTCTATCTCACCTTGTGACTTGCTTTGATCATTAGGCGGCCAAGATCGAATCGTCGTCAGGTATCTTCGTATTGGGCTGCTCCAAGAAAAAGACGCAAAGAAAATAGCACTCGAATAAATTAAAAAAAAAAGAATACTATTTTTTTTGTCAAGTCCTTCGTACATTAATTGGTCTATTGTTGTTAATGTCAAGAGTTCGCCTGCAAACACTTATCGGCCTAACCCGCTTCTAACCCGCATGTGACACTTTGTTGACTTGTCAGCAGGGAGCCTGGACGAAATGGGAGAACGTTGATCAAAAAGTATTACCTGGTAAGAGTGTTGGCGGTCAGATTTTAGTCAGATTCGACTTCTGATCAAATCAGTATATGATGTTCTACCGAGCCCAAATAACCTGCATATATGGGGGGAGAGCGATAACCACAGTTGCCAACTATGTGCAAGCAAAGGAACAAATCCTGAGCAGTTGCCCAAAAGCTTTGAGTGATAGTCAGTACCGTTGGCGCCACGACCAAGTCCTTAAATTGATTGCAAATTAGGTGACTAAAGTTATAAGGGCTAATAAGTATCAACCAGGAAAGAAGCTGAATCAAATTAACATCATCAAAACTAGAGTAAAGATGAAGAAACAAAGGAGGGAGAGAGAAAAGGCCTGTTATCTTCCGCAGATCATTGGCAGTTGATTGTGGACTTAGAGACTCTGCTGAAGTTTCCCAGACATATAGCCATAACATCACTCAGACCAGATCTGATATTGCACTCCGACATCACGAAGTATTGCATTATTTGGGAACTATCTGTGTTATGGGATGAGATTATTACACAAGCAGAGAAAGAGACGCAAATAACAAGAACTTGTCGAACAATGTGGGCGGAAGTCATGAAGAATATGTTATGATCCGGTAAAAGTTGGTGGCAGGCCATTTCCAGGACGGTCGCAGTGTAGAGCCCTAACAAAAATGGGCATAGGGGATACAGCGAAGGCGAGAGCGCTGAAAGACATTACCAATGCAGTTTTAACTGCTTCCAAGTGAATTTGACTTAGGAGATCAGAGCCATGGAAGAACTAAAAAAATACTGGGAGGTAAACAGAAAAAAAAAACAACTCCCAAACATACTTAGGGAAACGAAGGGGAGGGTTTCAATCTATAAAGAGAAACTATTAATTCAGGGTAGTGAAACTTGAATAGATGGCGGTTGAGAAGTGTTGACGTATGTTGGGGTGGGGCTGGTCAATGGATGGAGGTTTTTTTTCGGTTACCGATTGCCATTTATCCATGCGTATTTACATTTTTTTATTTCCATTACCAACCCTAATACTTAGCAATGTAAGATTAGATCGTAGTAATTATAGTTTGATAATTGTTGAGTTGTGATTCTAGTATTAGGTTGGTGCAAAAATAATTTCGTTTTCTAACATATGTTACTATGTGAGAAAACGAAATTATTTTTGCACCAACCTAATATTAATTCGTTAGATTCATTTTGAATAATATTTAACAGATAGTAAATGTGAATATGTTACTTATCTGAGTAGTTTGGTTTCCTTTATTATTTAGGATTTTTTTAGTTATTTAGGTATTTTTAGTTATTTAGTTTTATTTTGTCCTTACTTAATCGATAGATTACAAAACTGGTAAGGAATTTCAAATAAACAGTACGAGATAATTTTGTAATGAACGGTTTCGTAAAATTAATGTAAATGGGAAATAGGTTTCATGTGTGCGTGTCCGTGCATATGTGTGTGTGTGTGCGTGTGTGTGTGAGAGAGAGAGAGAGAATATATTTACTACGTTTATATGTAGAGGCGTGAACGTGCATACATTTTTCTAATTTCTTTTGATTAAGAGTATGTTTAGACTTAAAGATTTTTTTATACAATAGTAAGAATAATGAATTTATGTTTTTAGAAACAGTAATATAAGTAGTAAGTAAGGTTTAGTTATCGAATTATGGGAATAGTATTTAAAACATAAAAACATTGGATTAAACTATGCAAGAACTAGTCCAGCTTAACTCGATATGAATTCCGGGGAAATAGCTCGAATCAAAACTGAATGGAGCAAAAAGACAACACTATACAGGAAGGAAGGGTGAAAATACTTTATTTCATTGACCGACGTATGTCAATAAGAAGGGTCGGACTCCGAGCCATACGTGAATCTTTTTTTAATTTTTTTGATGTTTGAGCCGATATGATGCAAACCCCGAAATCGGCGATGAAGAGAGTGCATCACCACACTTGACGCATCTGAAATGTATTATTCAACTATATTAGTTTTTCGAAATTTTTTTAGCTTTCACAGATGTAAGAAACTTGAGTAGTCAAAATGTTTAAAAATAAGTTGTCAGCATAAATTGCATTAATTTTTGCAAAGTTAAAGAATACAATTAAAGATGTAGTTAACATCATCTAGTAATTCTCTGCAATAGACCAATTGCTATCCAAGGTTATAAAACCCAGTCTATCCTGCTATTTTCTCATAGCTGGAGGGAAGACGATTCATACCATTCCCAAAGGTATTAGCACGTGAGTGAGTGTAATAACTTCGACTGGAATTCGTACTCGGATTATATATATATATATATATATATATATATATATATATATATATATATATATATATATATATATATATACACACACACACATACACACACACACACACACATATATATATATATATATATATATATATATATATATATATATATATATATATAAAAGAAAAACAGACCACTTTAAGGTACCATTATAATAATTTATTTTACCAGAGTCCTATTACGCCAATCCTTCACAAATAAATCCAAGAAACATCAAATTTACGTCCTTTTAATTTTAAAATTTTACTCTGCATTACTTTTGTAATATATAAGTGTTTCAAGTTTCTTAGAATTAAACCTTTCTCATCTGAGCAAAGCGTAACCTCAGGACTTTCTTTATCCAACTCATAATTCTTGTGTGTCTGAAAGTGCTTACTTATCAGCTATAATTAAAAACACAGGTGTCAGTATAGTGAGGAGATAGAAAAATAAATAAATATGAATGTGTCTGCACGAATTTCTCTACGATTCTCTGTATTTTAACGAGAATATTTGCGAAATCATCCCCAAGTATGAATGCATGAATATATTTTATAACTTTCTGTATCACCTGGAGATTGATTACACTATCCTCTATTATACAGAGCAGTTTTATCAAAATTAGTCCAAAGTTGTCACTTTATGCAATCTAATAAGATTATCTCTGGCCTATTAATTTACAGTTGACAATACGTATGTAGTAAATACAGATCTTTAGACTAAACCGATGCTCATGATTTTTGTTGTCTTAACTGAGTCAGTCTAATTTAAATTTCATTAATCTACTTGACAATAGAGATGAAATTCTAGCTGGACTATTCAAAATAATCACATGTGTTTGCTTAGAAAAAGGTATAAATTTACAAAATCATAGGCTGTGTTATTACGACTACCCAGTTCATTTTGTTTAATATCAGATTTTGACCATTATTGATTCCGACCTTTCTTTCTCGGCCGGTGTACTCAACCATCTTGAAAGTTTGAAATGAGAATGTTATTCATTCAGCAGAAAAGATTTTCCTCATTCCGATTTTCAGCACTGCCAAACATTTCGATTGACCTCTGAACTTTGACGGAACTGATATTTTTAATCACGACTTTAATGTGTTTAACCAGATATACTTCATAATATATGGTGGTTATATTCTGGAATATTACAGATTTACTAAGAATTACAAGTATATGATATATTTGTCTCCATTCAATTCCGGACACAGCACATAGATTTCATGAATATTTAAGTTATTTATAGGTTTAGTTTAACATATTCTCTTAATCAAATTGTCAATATTCTTTTCATGTTAAAACGAGAAAAGGAGCAGGGAAATAAAATTATTAATTAATAGCCGCGCAGTGACAGTGGCATAAAAGAATGTTTTTAGTTATATTGTAAACATATGTACGATATATGCAACGTAATGTTGGCATATACAGTTTTAAATACAACTGTAAAATATTTTCACTGTTATTTTAATAGACTTTTTTTTTTAAAGAAAAAAAAAGTAAATCTAATAGAATTACTTACAGTATATAAAATTATCTTTTCATGTTAAATATAAGTATGTATATTACCTGATCGCACTTTTTAAATTTATTTTTATTTTTAAATATTATTTAAGGGACATTTTTGACAATGACGGCATAAAATACCTATTTCATTTCTCTGATTCAGTAAAATTTTATTTTTTATAAACTTAGTAATAAATAGTTTATCATGCATGCAAAAAGGACATGGATCTTTTAATGACCTTCATATTCTAGCTTTTATTAACTTCCATTTTATTGTAGATGCTTTATTTGATTCTTTTAGATACCAGAAGTATTTCGAGAGAGATGTTTGATTTTTATATTTATTTATCCTAAATGAACTTTGATGTTGGTTGAATCTTTTTTTGAACTCATGGCTAGCGCAACCTATATATATATTTATGTTTTCAGGACTTTCAATCGAAGAGATATTGCATTGGTATACTAATGATTCAGTGCGACATTTATTTTGTAGAGGGCATTTTTTTTATTTTCATCAGTTTTTATTTTTATTTTTCCATTGTCTAATACTTTTTGGTTTTGATATAAGTGTTTATTTAAGATATTAGCATTATGTTTTCCGTACAGCTGTAATTTTAGTGTGTTTTTAATGAAAATAGTACTTAGTTTACTTTCACTAGGAAAATGCTTGACTATTAATGCGAGGAATTTTTTGTCCTAATTTGTTCTTTACCATTTGGTTGTATGGGGGCGTATACCAATTTATATTTCTACATTTGTTTTTTCTATTCTTTCCATTTTCATTTTTTATATAAGTTAGTTTTTGCAGCCACTCTTTTTTAGAGCCTTATTATAGGAATTGATATGCTCATCGGAAATCTTGTCATTTGCTGAATTTGTACTAATTCGTTTACTGATAGATAACGGTATATGTTTAATTATAGATGGGGGATGATTTTATTTAGGTTGTATATATAAAGGATTGGTGTTTGGTTTTTTATAAGGTGTGTATGTATGTTTATTTAGATCTAATATTTTATCTAGGAAGTTCACTTTTTTAATAATTTTTAAGCCCATGCTTTTAAATTTTTTTATAATACCTTTCTAATTCTATCTATTTTGAAGTTAGTTGAGTTTCTAATAACCATAAGTCCATCGTCTCTGTACAAACCAATGTCAGTTATATTAATATCACGGTGCGCTGTAAGGTTGTATAATATAAAAAGACCAATGAGATCAGAAGACTCAGCTGAGTCTAGTGATCCCATGTGATGTCAAAGTGGTCATAATAATCCATTGCTCACGATTTTTTCACATATAGAATAATGTTCTTTTCTTCATCTGTAATACCCGTATATCGGGTGGCAAAGTCCAGCCCCATTCATAAATAGTTCATTATATATTGATTGGTAATAATTATCAATATCAAACTGCATTAGTGTACAATTGTTTTTTTCTTTTATTTTAGTAAACCAGTTTATCACTTCCTTGGTATTAATCCAAAGTTTCAGGATTATTTTTTCTTTAATTGTTTTTATTTACCCTTTCAAGGATCATTTTACTAATTTTTCCAATATCCGGTCTTGTAGGATTTCAAAACGTAACTAATAACTGATACATCAAAATACACACATAATGAACACTCAGACACCCCTGTCTAGTGGAAGCGGGTTTATCTGTAACCTTGGAAACGTGAATTATGATTTTAGCTGTGTCTTTAAAACCCAGTCATTTTAAAAGTTACTCACAAATTCGCTTGAGGATCAAATGGAAATAATGTCATTAATTTAATAACAAAATTAAATTCGGAGCTTTTAGCATCCATTTTAGAAACATGGTTAGAACTGTGTAGCGTAAAAAACATATTTTAATCAATTAATTTATAATATATATATATATATATATATATATATATATATATATATATATATATATAATCATGTTATACTTGTGCTTGATTCTTTGGCATGCATTATCAGTGATTATATATATATGCGTGTATATATATATATATATATATATATATATATATATATAGAGAGAGAGAGAGAGGGGAGGGAGGAAAGGTTTTCGTATGTTATGTTTCCTCCTATCGGATTTCAACGGGCTAAAGTGAGTTTTATGTTAATGCTACTACTTATTTGCAAAATGCTCTTAATATTTAAAATGTTATATATATATATATATATATATATATATATATATATATATATATATATATATATATATATCTCGTTTTGCTATATATATATATATATATATATATATATATATATATATATATATATATATATATATATATATCTTCCGTCGTACAAATGATATATCCTGTATAGTTTAAACAAACCTCCTGAATTTAACTGACGGGTTAGGCATTTTGTAGGAGTTCAAATCTTTTAACATTGTTTACAGACTAATCAAGATACACTTGAAAACATTGGCAGGACAAGAAGGAAAAAGTATATTTGAGAATGTTATATTAAAACAAAATCTATTGATAAATGGGAAAAATATTCTAAGGATATGCATTTCTGTATTAGTATATTATAAGGATTGGATTTCATTTTACGAAACGTAATTCTTAGATAATTTCAGAAAATAATGACAATTACGAATTTAACAAACACATGCACTTTATTGTATAGTTATGTATATTTTTTATTAGTTTCAAAACTTTTTTAACATAGCAATATACACCACGCTGTATTGTTTTAAGAAAAACTATATTATGGATCAAAACGGATTATAGAAACCATTTATTACACTGATTAAAATAATCAAATGCTCCAGAAAGAAATAACTTGCATGTACAGTCATCAATAAAATTGAGAAAGGGAAAATATATACTCTGTATGTGAATTCGAGATTATTGTGAATGTATAAGATAATATTGAAATATTGAACATTATTTTAACAGATGAACTCAAGTCAGCAGAAATAATTTTATTTTAAAAGAGGAAAATTTACATTAGAGAGAAAAAAAAATTAACCTCTAGCTACTGAAATTTTCTTGTATTATATTGCTATAGGAAACATTTTGAAAAGATAATGATAGTTTTACTCCTGTTTATATATAGTTGTTGAAAAACCAAATTCTTACTTGCATGATGAAGTCCATCAGAGAATGAATCGCGTCGATAACGAAAAGTTTTCTTGTCTTTATTCACACAAGCACGCACACACCTCAGATACACACACACATACTCACACACACACACATATATATATATATATATATAATGATACGCATTGGGATCTTATTACAACTTGAAAAATATACACTTAACAATAATTTTACTGTGAGAAGACTGATCGATTGACGCTTATATCAATTCCTCGCTTGTACTTGTACAGTGGGTTGCATTGTACCATCATGTACCCTCACACACGAAATCGTTTCAAGGCGTCTCAATCCCGAAAAACAAATACGATTTTGAATATTCATTGAATAACATTTCTTTGTACGCACATTTATTTTTCTAAATTACAACTAGTTTTTTTTTTTTTTTTTTTTTTTTTATTAGGCATTTCCAAGAAATGACTGTTATAAGGTTTTCGTGTTATTAGAATTGTGTGTTTTGCAAATTCCAGCTTTTTTTAGCCTGCTGGATCAAATTTCAAGTTACCTAAATGTGATATAATCTACAACGGTAAAGATAATAATAGAATACCTTCTCAGTATTTTCTGTGTAGTAGTGTCACTCTTCGATAAATGTGGCAAACACAACTGAAGATTGACGTCTGGTGAATAGATCTTTATCTTAGCATTATTTTTCGCGCTGAATGTCATATTATTGTCACCTTGTATGTGACTTGAAAGTTTATAAATGTCTGCCCTAATATGCATAAATATATTTCACCTTTCCATTATATGGCAGTGTGATTGATAAAATATTTTTCACCCAACGATGCCAGGAAAAAAAAAACATCGCGAGCTTCTCACAGCTCTATTGCTATTTGCATTGAAAATGCTCAGACAAAATACATTCCATGGTTCCTCCAGTTCTAAACTACACGGCTAGTCCTTGAGGAGATCTCTTTAGGAATTTCTGGGTATTATAAACGTAATGTCTTCAGCAACCATTTTTACCAGTGCTCATATTGCAATTTTTGCTGTTATGAATACATGTTTTTACCAGAGCTCGTATTGCAATTTTTTATTTTTATTATTGATTTTTCTCTGGCACTCCTTATTGGTTACCATATAGTATTCATTTCTATGCTTGGTCGGATCAGGAGATTTTTATGGCC
This sequence comes from Acanthosepion lycidas, assembly GCA_963932145.1. Taxonomy (NCBI): domain Eukaryota; kingdom Metazoa; phylum Mollusca; class Cephalopoda; order Sepiida; family Sepiidae; genus Acanthosepion; species Acanthosepion lycidas. The sequence goes on from OZ010574.1 coordinate 146,243,616, forward strand.
TAGGATATGTGCTGATTCCTTAATTGTACGAATTTTTCAATGGTGTTCTTTGTCTATGATCTCAAACTGATCCCACAGAGCGTGGTGATCTCCCTTTTCCTTCCATATGTGGTTAGTCACACATTGTCCACTTCCCCTCGTGTTACAGCTTTCTGGTTTTCTTGAAACCTTACCTTAATGGGTCGGCCTGTCCCCCCTTTATATTTCTTTCCGCAGCTGCACGGGATGGCGTACACACAGTCTTTAATCATGTTCTTCTTTATGGGGGGGGTCTTACTCGGGAGAGATATCTGGAAAGTGTTGTCCAACTTTTTAAGGTTGTCCTGACATAGACCGCAGATTCTTTGTACCTTCTCTGATAAACCCTTCACGTAAGGCAGGCAGACTGTTTTTTTCTCCTCTTGTACCCGCCTATCTCAGTTTTTTAGGGGGATGCTGCCATGTACAATAGGTAGTTTTTACGTTGTAGGGTACTTATACTGACCAATTCTTTATCTAACGTCTCTGGGTCGCCACTTATGACTTTTGCTCGTTGTTTTCAGCAGCGGACAATAGCTTTCTTTACTCTGTATGGATGGTGGGAGTTGAAATTGAGGTACTGTCTGATGAATATCGGTTTACAGCATAGGGATGTCTTGAACACATGCTCTGTTCTAGATATTAGAACATCCAGGAATGGGAGTGTGTTGTTACTCTCCTTCTCCATCGTGAACTGTATCGAAGGTATTATTGAGTTGACATGGTCCACTAGGGCCTGAACCTCTTCCTGGTGTGGCCAGAATATGAAGTTGTCATCTTCGTACCTTAACCATAGAGTTGGCTTTAGAGATATAGATTCTAATACCATTTCCTCAAAGTATTCCATGAATATATTCGCCATTTCTGGTGATAATGGCGAGCCCATTGGTGACTACTGAAAGATCCTCCTCTGCGGGTACTTTGGTGAACAAACTCACCTCATCCGCACATTGGTCTCTGACACATCCCTAGAATATCGGACCAGTATTCCAATAGATAATGTGATGGAGATGTTGACTTTCTCTACACAAACAACACATTTCAGAATGGGATCACACATATATCGACATGATGAGGGATTAGCAAAAAATCATGCGTGGCTGACCACATATGGAGGGAAAAGGGAGGTCACCACCCTCTGTGGGATCAGGTTGAGTTCATAGACAAAGAACACCATTGAAAAATTCGTACAATTAAGGAATCAGCACATATCCTAGGCCATAAAAATCTCCTGATCCGACCAAGCATAGAAATGAATACTATATGGTAACCAATAAGGAGTGCCAGAACACAACTGGAAAATTCGTAAAACGAGGCTACAAAAATTTCCTGAGCCGAACAAGCATAGAAATGAATACTACATGTGAACCAGTAATGAGGAGTGCCAGATAAAAGCGATAATAATAACAAAAAATTGCAGTATGAGCTCTGGTAAGAACAGTAAATTGTAAGAGTAAAAATTGCAATAAGAGCACTGGTAAAAATGGTTGCTGAAGACATTAGTTTTATAATACCCAGAAATTCATAAACACATGTCCTCAGGGACACATGGCACAGTGGATAAAGGTGTTATTTAGATTCACTGACAGGACCCAAAGAGCGTGAGTTCAATACCGGTTAAGGCGGAGGAGAATTTAGAGAGGGAAATTGACACGAGATACCTGATAACTGAAATCCATCAAACGTGGAACTAGAACAGTCTACCCCAGTGAGCGAAATAAAGGGTTCAGTTCGACATTCTAACCAACTGAAGAAGGTCGGAGTTTAGAACGACTGAAACTTTTTAATAAGTATGGCGACAAAAATGAGCACAATAGTTCGAATAATGTAAATAGTTTACATAATACTTCATCTCAGAAATATAGACAGATTATACTGTGCGTTTCTAATTCAATGATTATATCCAATTTTGATATTTCCATTTTATTTTTCCAGTTTTGTTTCAATGTATTGTTTCGTTTAATTTGCATTTATATTTTCTCAAATATTCTAAAATTCGATCATCAAAACATGTTTCGCTTCTTTGTTATGTACATTGGTTTTGATCTGGCATCTCGCCTGCAGTGACTTTCCTACCGGTGTAATATCGCTTTCCCTTGCTTCTTCTATAAGAAATTTCATGGTAGTTTTTCTGGTTAAATTTCCTCTATGGTATCTAGGATTTATTGCTTAACGGCAAATCTCAACGTTTCGAATTTGAAATGGCTAGATATAACCGTAAGTTTTATGTTAACATTTTTTTCATCGCACTTTTCGCTTGTGAAATTCTCTTCCAACTTCGTGCTTCCCTCTGAACTTTGATTTTCAAAAATGTAAATACAATGTCAATCGGTATCTACTGTCTTAATCTTTAGTCTTTTATTGATCTCGCAATTCAGATGTGTTTTTTATCATATCCTCTAACACTCTATACCCACTTGTGTTGTAGTGGCTTGCTTGGGATGAAATTATGTATATAGTATGTACATAATTTGTCCATATTTTTCTTTCTTTAAGGATAGTGTTTTATATTATTTATAATTGTGGTGTTGATATTTTTTGTTCCATAATTTATATTTATTTTATTTTATAGATTTTTTATTCTATTTACTTGTTTATGAATTCTTGGCTTTTAAAATGTATAAGTTGCAATATAATTTTAGTTTCAGGTGATAGATTAGTAGGTATTTAGAAAAGGTTTGAGGTTAAAGTGCATTTGCTAGTTTCCAATAAATAAATTTGCGAAATTGATGCATTTCTATATTTCTAATATATCACTTTTGTACATTATTCAGTTGCACCAGAAGATTGCGATATGCTGATATTGCTGTTCCCTTTCCGAACGGATGACTTTGTCCTGTTGGCGGATATCAATTTTTAATATTTCCCATTGAACTGGAGAATGAAAAGAACGGATTCTACTCCTTCCTTAAGGATGGGGACCGGCTGTGCTGCTTTCGATATTCCAACATTATCTTTGGTTTCACGCCCAGTCCCTTCATACTGAGTTGTATACTGAAGTACTGCGCAGCCTAATTTTCCCTTGATCCATGTCGGTCTATGATGGAGAATAATTTTTATGTAAACAACTTAGTAATGACTGAGGAAGATCCTGCAAAGTTGCTTAAACTGTATTTCCTCGCCAGAGAGCGACTGAAGAGGGTGGGTTTGAGCTAATTACCCTGATCTCAGGGATAAAACGAGCCTCGAAGTTTTAGGTTACCGGTACTGTCCTCTCTTGTAGAAAAATTTCTTGGCTCCTATTTCATGCAGTCCCGATGCTGCAGCCAAAGACAGATCCTTTCTGAGGTGACCAAATTATTCGACTCCTTGTCTCTGTCTCGCTGTGACCTTGCGGAGTCGGGTTGTCGTTGGTGGATTGTGGAAGAAAGGGTTGGGATGGGAAAAGAATGTTTCGGAGGTGTTCCGGTCTCAATTGCAGAGTCTGACACGGAACCTATCCAACCTGATTTCCATACACTTGTTCGTATTTGGCGATGCCTAGACGGAGGAATATGTGTTTGCCGCATATGTAGTGTAGAAACATCACTCGGAGTCGTTTTTTCGGGATTTGCGCGTCTTTTTAGAGTTGCAAGCGTGGTCTTTAAATTACTACGAATGTAAAGTCGCAATCTATTTAACGAAACTTATTAAGCGACAGACCTTCGCTGAGGAGCTGGAATTCCGGCTGAAGTTCCTCATAAGGCTGATTATAATGGATTGCTACTTGCGATGCTCACACTTGGGAGCTGGATCGACTCTGAGTGAATTAAGATACAATGGCTACTGGGTTCCCCAAGGAAGATAGGCTGTCAAGAAGGTTCTGACATTCTGTGTCTTGTGCAGATAGTTCAATGCAAGACTTTTGCTACCTCCCAATTTTGCCAGCCTACCTATTCCGTGCGTAGATTTTGAGGTTCCCTTTCCAGAACAATGGGACCGACTTCACAGGGCATGTTTTGGTTACTGAGGGAATTACAGAAAAAAGGTGTATTTAATGCTCTTTACCTGCCTATAACAGTGGTGCCTGATATGAGCGTCTGGTACTTTTTTCAAGCTATGGTTCGGTTTACTAACCTATACGGGATTCCTTCCGCTGGCTACAGCGACAATGCTTTTGGTATTGGGCAGTGGAAGATTATTTAGCCGTCTTTCTTTTTACCATGAGTACCAAGAGAAATTCTGCTCGTGCAACATCAACTAAATACCATTCACTTCTTTTCTCCTTGGTTTGGGGGCTACTTGGGAGAGAAGCATACAGACCTTAAAGGTTTGCCTTATTCAAGATTATCGGCAGAGGAAAGGTGAACTATTTCACTCTTCTAGCGATAATCTCGGATATTCGGAGAAGAAAACCACCATCACCTGACTTACCGTGAAACTGCAAACAGGTAATTGGAGGCAATAACTCCAAACATGGATAGCTTCCAGAGCATTTGGTGCAATGAATACATTGTGGAGTGGTCTCATGGACGCTCTAAGGTGTCGCTCAAAAACCGTCTAAATTTTAATGACGTGGTTCTTGTCAGAAACCCTCTCAAACCTAGACCTTTTTGGATCCTGGGTACAGTTTTGGAACTATCCAGAGAGGATAGCGGTGTCGTCAGGTCAGCTCGCATCAAACAGAGAGATGGGTCTGTGCAGGTCTACTCCTTGAAACATCTATACTCTTTGGAACTCTCCCGGACGTCGAAGGTGAATCGGGAGTTGATTGCCCCTACCTCTCTCTTTTGCGACTCCTAGGAATGATGCTTACCCTGACACCTCTTACAGAGATGCGACTATTGTTTGGTCTAATCTTGTCTGTTACGGCACTCAGAGAAGTATGGACATGATTTATTTCGACCTCTGTGATGAGTGGTTTAATTTCATGTAGGTGAGGATAGACAGCATAGATAGTGTAGAGAAGCAGCAGTGGTATTGTCCACGTAAAAGTCGATGTGGTAAACCCAGTTTAAATTTGGAGGTCCTACGTAGGACCTGAAACTGCATCGGACTTGGGCTGAGCTGATGTAAACTCAGTACGTTTTTACATTTTAGATGTGCTTAGTAGAATTGTAAAGGCCTGACCAATAGGGCTGTATCGGGATGATGGACTCATCCTCATCCATAATAGTAATGGTCTCCTAACATCAAAATTACAAAAGAAAATTATCAGGGCCTTCATATTCCTAGGGTTTAAGATCGAGGTTTCCTCTAATCATAAAATAGTTGACTACCTAGATATGACTCTTAACCTTAATGATGAACCTTTTAAACCTTACCACAAAGAGAACGAAACCCCCAACTATATTAATATCCCCAGTGAAATCCTAAGGAAAACACCCACTACCGTTTTCACCAAGATTAGTAAACTATCATCCAATGAAAAAAAGTCTTTAATGATACTAAAAGGCCCTCAAAAAAAAGAAAAAAAAAAGAAAGAACATTGACAATAGACTAGATGCTATGATATGCCATCTTATTGCATATCCAACTTTGGATTTTGTCGAGGAATTATAGCTGAACAGTAGGGTCATCAGGCCATATAATAGCAGTAGTATTTTATGCAAGTACGATTTATAGATTTGAAGGATGAACTCAGGCGAGAAAACCTTTAAGCACAGCACAGAGAACCCAATTCCCACGTGACAGATGACGCTATTGATTCAATGTATTTATTCCACCACATGTCAACGGACAGCATGAAACCAAGCAGGCGCATAGAGGCGCTATCGTGGAGCTGGCATGAGGCATTCTGATGGGAGGCAAGGAGTGTTCTCTATGGTGGGTAAATGGGAGCAGATTCGTGTTGTAGGTATTAAAGTTTACAAGCCATTTGCCGCCCCACTAGACCATAGATTGGAGGTCTTTTTCGAGACCAACGTCAAGGTTAGTTTTTTCAGCGATATCAGATTTACTATTTAACACGAACATATGGACCACTGACACTATAACACCATTTTATAAGGTCTGCTTCTACTTTACTTACCAACAACCTTAATATGCGCCCACCGCGAAATATCTACTATTATTTTAACCTTATAGAGTTCCTCCACAAGTTTCGTACTAATTTTGTCATCGACTTTGCTCTCATTATTGCCACTATTTATTACCACCTCCACCTATTACCATAACTTATTTACCACCATTTCTATTATTTTCTATATTATTCATTACCTCCTCCATTATTAACATCACCCCTTCCATTGTTATCTATTTATTTTATGTACTATTTACTATTGCAATTTTTAACTTAATTGTAAATTTATCATAGCATCATTTATTTTATTTAGTTTTTACCGTCATTTGTTTATTAATTTACACTACCATCATAATTATTGTTATTATCTTTCTAGCACCACTGCTATAATCAATACTACTATTTTTACCATAATTGTTTGCTGCTACTACTGTTATTACCATCACCTATTTCTACCACTATTTCTGCACACTAATACCGCCCCGAAAAACTGTCACCACTCCAATTACAGTTCGCCATCGTCATTGCCTCCAATACTTTAATTATTATTTCAATTTTATATTCATTTATTTAATATTGTAATTATCATATCTTTATAACTATTTATCCCCATTTCTCTCAAAATTGCTATTATTATTTAATTCCCAATATTCCAATATCAGTCAAAATCAATACCAATCTTCCGTAAGAATACCAATAAATATTATAAATTAAAATTTCTACTATTTACATAAGTACAATCGCCTACAGCAAGCAAATAACCAACTTTAAAAGGCTATCATAGTATTACACAGACCATACCTTAAGTAATAAAAAACATACAGATCGATGGCATGTGTACGCGTGTGCGGAAAACATTATTCCATGAACAAAATAGACGAACGATCTATAAGTTGACAACAATCCCCACCAAGTCCCCAGCTAGTTTTTGTAATGTGAAACCCGGTTCGCTTTCTAGTCTTGATAGAACTCTCCGTTTAATCTCCTTGATTTTTGCGGAGACTAAACCTTGTGCAAATATTAAACATTTGAAATCGTCAGCTGACAATTCTGCCAAACGAAAATCGTCACAGTGCTTATTTACAATAAACGCAAATGTAAGATAATCCTCGTCATCCCGTTTTGACAAGTTAAAACGCTTCCGTCTTTTATGAAATAGTGTTGTATTAGGGCTAAATAACTCAGACAAAAGTTTTACTGCTTCATCGAACCCCAATTCATTTGTTTTCTTCGGAAGAATGTAATCGACGAATTTACTATGTTGCGCTGTTCCCAACTTTCTTAAAAGTAGGCAAACTTTATTAGCGTTCGGCCAATCCTAACAATCAACTGCAAAAGATCTTTATATCTTCTATAGAAAGTTTCAAATGTTTTATATTCTTCAAGAAGATATTTGAATGTCTCCATAGAATGCCAAATTGTGTTGTGAGAAAATGCAGCGTTGTTTTCTCTAACATCTTTTTTACTTAATGTTAAGTAATTCTTCTTGTTTTTGGAATTCAAAAAACTGTTGTTCTCTTTGCTGTAGAATCAATTTTTCTTCCCGTACTTTTTGCTTTTCTTCCTGTTCTTTTTGTTGTAGGAGCAATTTGTCTTCTAACATTTGTTGCCATTCCTTTGTTTTCTTCTGTTGCTGCTGGAGTATACGTTCCTCAGTCTTCTGTTGATCAAGTTGTGCCTTCATCATCTGAACAATGATTGCTTTAAAGTCCTCCATAATGACTTCAAATACGTGTTCTCGGAGAAAAAAAACGGAATTTAGACAATTTATCTTTAAGGAAAATGTGAAATATTAAGGAAAGGAATTACTTTCTTTCCTTAATATTTGGTTCATAATAACTGTAAATAAAAATATTTTTTTCTAGTACAGTCTTAGTGCTTCTATTTTTCTCTAAGAGGAAAAAACATTGCATAAACAACTCCACAGCTAACAGAATTTTTTTTTTTCCTCTTTTCCCTGTATGGTAAAGAGAAGCAAAGAACAATGCAATGCTTTAGATTATAACAACGAGGAAGAGAGGAAAAAAATTCTTACAATTTTTCACTTTCAAGTATTTTCAAGTTGTTGGTTTTAAATGGATTGAGTTAATATTTCTTTTATATTTTCCCCTTCTTCCTAAATATATCCGACGTCCGCATCTGTACCTTTTTCCGTATTTACGGTGCCTGTTATTCGGTTGGTGTCCGTTTTTGTTTGTTTTGTTTTTATCAGTTGTATATTAACATACAACTGTTGTATGCGTAACTTTCTTTCGTGAAAATTTCTCTTTGGTTCGCCAGACTTGAGGTTAACACACTGGGATAATTAGACGTCTTTAGAGTTAAGGCGTGATCTTTGTTTTCTTTTTTTTGTGGAATATGTTTGTTTTAGGTAGAGGTTTCTCTTTGTGGTTCCAATATTCTTCGTCGCCATTTGTTATGGTGTGAAACCATAGAAAGATAACACGGACTCGGATATAAAGTTAAATAGTATATTCTCGGAAACGTAGTACAAAGGTAAATGTGGACTGGAGAGTAATTTCTCTCACTGGTGTCCGGACTCATTCATTCACTCACTCTATGGCTACTACTCGGTGACCCTCTCTTGGTGACTCTATATTTATTACTGTAAATAAACAGCAAATGTGGCACAAGGCTGAAAAAGGAGATGGGGAAAAAGAACGGTCATCATTTTTCTTAATTTATAACTTAGCGAGCCACAACCACTGACCCAATCATACAGAACAATAATACTAGCATCAAAACAACACATTCACTTTCTTACTACATCCACCAAAATACCTCATTGTCTCATATGGAAGTCCTAGATAGTCTCCATATATACAAATCATTGTCTGTGAGGGGACGGGAATAAATAACAGCAAGCTAAAAACACCCTAATGCTTTATATGTAAAATAGTTATAAACTATTTACAAGAAACTAAACAAAATCATGTTAGTAATAAACCCCCCACAGACCTTAAATGTGGCATAAAAATCAATTAACTGGACGAAATCGATGCGGGACTATAAGAATATAGGAAAACATTCATCTATCCCAAGCACTCACACAGATGTGCACACATTCAGACACAACAACAAATATGGAAAACATACACACGAAAAGAAAGTCGCTCCGCATCCACCAGAGAACTGAGATCATTGACCACCTAACGAGGGAGGGGACAGAAATAAAAGGGGCTAATGAGCAAACACACCCTAGCTAAGTTTACTGGAAGAGAAAAGAAAAAAACTAAAGAATAAAAAAAACTACTTCTATCCTAAATCCAGGGATGGGTTGCCCAAGTTCGAAACCAGGAAAACAATATCCTGATGACTAACCGGCATCAAAATGCCACTCCAGGTCAGCCACTTTTACTCTGCACATACGCGCAAGATTCACCCAACTTTTATCAAATTCTAATGAGGTGAGCCGCCGCCTTTCCGTCCTAATCTTGACGTTAAGCTGAGGCTTAAAGAACAAGATCAGTTAGGAAGAAGTGAACTTCTCGCCCTCATAGAATTCCGTCTGGCGCATCGTCCAAATCACGACTCTCATAAAACTTAGTAAGCAAAAGAACACATAGTGTTCAGTCTTCGTCATCTGCAGCACCACATAAGCTACAAATAGAACTAGCCTCAAGGACAAAACACTTTCACTGCAGCATTCGAACCATGAGGCCTTCAACAAACTTGCACAAAGGTACTACCATCTTGCAATGAAAGAAGGCGTGACAAATGGTCTCGATTTCCCCAGTACATTGACGGCAGTTTGGATATTTCTCCAAGCCTGCTGAACAAAGTCTTTTAGCGACCCACGAATCACCAGCCAGGAGAGTGATGTCTCATCATTATTGAGGCATTTCAACCCTGGCGCCAAAGGTCATAGCGAGCGAGCCGCCTGCTTTGTAAGACCGAGCTTGTCAATCAGATCATCTTGGACGGCCCCCTGATTAACAGTTGATACAATGCCCTACGAGACAACGCCTGGGCGTTGTAGAGGCCATCCGACGCCCGTAAGAGGTGTTTCAGAGCACGACAACATTCGCGATAGAAGGAGCATTCAGCTAGGGGTGTACGGCCGGCCTCCTCCTGGCACGAGTGCACACTTCTCAGGGATGGGAAATGTTTACGGACGTATTCCTTCCAGAAGGCTCACTCCTCATGCGATCTACGACACATTCAGGCTAGAATGTTGATGCGAAGAATAAATTGACGAATCTCAATGCTAGGCATACCCAGACCACACTCAGAGGGATGAAGGCAACAGATCTCGCGAGATACCACAGTGGTCTTGTATCTCCACAAGAAAGAGAACAAGGGCCTGACTCATAATATTAGTCTGGTATACGAGAGTGAAACTACAGAGAGTAGGTAATGGAGAAACGGGAAGATGTGTGAAACTCATACTTCCGCTCTCCGCTTCAAGGAAAGCCTCCTCCGAGACCAAATATTAACCGCGATCTCGGCCTTACCTTGTACCTCGGACAAATTCATTTCCAAATGGAGATCGGAACCGAACCAGACGCCGAGTATCTTGATCGGCCCGGGAAAAGAAACTACCTTCCACGCACCCAACCGCATGCCAACAGACTTGTCGCGGTTGATCTTGGCCCTTGTCACCATCTCATATGCACTGATATCTTTGCTGTCTTCGTCAATCTCGGCATTGCTCGACACAAGAACCGAATCATCGTCAGCATAGGCAGAATAACTGGCTGAAGTGGTAGCCGCAGGCAGGGAAAAAAACGCACAGGACCGGATTCGCCTTTAACTTGCAAAGGAATGTTTCCAACGCAAGAACGTATAGCAAAGGCAAAATCGGACAACGTTGACGAATGGAGCGAGACAATACGAAAGGCTTCGATCTTACCCCATTCACCTCCACCATCGCACCGGGGGTCGCATACAAAATTCGGATCCAGGAGCGAAAGTCGGCCGCCGAAAGGACAGCCTCCAGAAACCGATGGTCAACCCTATCGAAGGCCTTGGACTGATCTAAACTGATCAGCGCGGCTTCCCTGTCGACTTGTTCTAAGATCAAGCGTACCATATGAAGGTTATCCTGAATAGTCCTTCCCTTCACACAAGTCTATTCGGAGCCAATCAGACTAGACAGGACAAGCTGCAAACGGTTGGCTAAGATCTTCGCCCAAGTCTTTAACTCAGTGTTAACATGGTTAAAGGGTGAAAATTACCTAACTCCTCCCCACCGTTCTTGTCCTTACGCAGCAACTTGATCACACCCCTGGAGAGGCCTTGAGCTATAGACCCCTGCTTCATCCAGTGATTGAAATTCAGTACCAGCAAAGAACAGAAACGGGCGACTGCCTCAAGTAAACTTCGTAAAAAAAAGACCATCTAAGCCCGGAGATTTATCAAGGCCAACCTGCTTCAGCGCTTCCCAGATTTCCGACTCTGTGATGGGATCCTCGCACCTAGCCGCTTCAGCTGCCTCGAGGCAGGGAAAATCGGCTAGGCTTTAAACTGAGCGCAGCTCAGACCGGGCTCCCTAGTGAAAAGATCCTGAATGTAATCCCGAAAGGCCTCGCATATGCCCGCGTTTGTAGTCACGGACCTCTTATCCGGCAATGTGATGCACGCGATATGTCGCCTAGACACGTTCCGATTTTCCTCTGCACGCAATTCAGCGGCCATATTCGTCGCCTCAGAAGACATTCTTTTTAACCAGCCCTAACTACCAGAGCTTGATCCTTCTTCATAAGCAAGGAGGACAACTCTGCCTTAGCTAAGGCTATTTCCCCACTATCACGAGATTTCACAGCCCGATCAAGTTTATGTTCTATAGTCGTTTGCGTCGCTAATCTATCTAGACTGAGTCGACGACTAAAATCGGCAGCAAACGTTCTACTTTTGGATTTTAATTTATTCCAACACGCATTCCCTAAAACCGCCCCCGTCAATTCCCTCTGTATCATTAGTAGCAACTGGACCCGGAAATCCTGATCACCAAATAATAAACAGTTAAATTTCCAGTAACCAGTCAACCTAACCTTAGTCTTATCTAAGTTTACGCGGACACGGACAAGCCTATGAAAAAAATAAACTATATGATGGAAGCTTAGACACCCTAAGAGCCCTACATCGACTCTCCTAAGACTCGGTCGAGGTAGCTAGCAAGCATCCCAGGAGCCGAGTTGCCACTATTTGTCCAAGTCCATGCTACCTCCCGGGGGTGCTCATTACGGTACTTATCGACAAGATCAAACTCATTGACAAAGCCCTGAAATGGTTTCAAGTCCCGGCTGTATGTACGCGGATTTTGGCTTATGCGATCTATATCGGGGTCAAGGATGGCATTCCACCCCCCCGCTAAAACTACCCGAAGAGATGCCGTCAAGAACGGGCCAATTTGCCGAAACAAAGCAGGCTACTCATAATGATTATTGGGCGCATAAACCCCAATGAGACGTAGAGCCTTATCCTTTATAGTAACATCCAGCACGCAAAGCCTGCCCGCCTGATCTGCGAAGACAAGAGTACATGCTGCCTTCAAAGACTTGTTCACTTGCCAAAAGACACCCCTCCAAGACCATCAAAACATGCGGAATAAAGTGAGAACGCCTTAGACAGTATGTCCTCACGGTCATGTGAAGAAAACCGGGTCTCTTGCACACAACAAACATTCACCCTGAGGTGCTGAAGGTCACAAGAGGGCTTCTCCCTGCGAGACTCGGACCCCAGGCCCCGGACATTTACACTTGCTTACCAGAGAGCCACAGTGAAGACCGATTAGTGTTGCCTTCCTCAATTGAACATAGCTGGGGTAAGGATACCGACAGCCTCCCCTATAGACTCATGGCCAATCCCAGTGTTGATGGTACCGTCATGGGAGTTTCCACCGATATCTCAGGGGAAGGTTAATTTCAGTGCTCTATAAAGGGAGGAGTGAACAAAAACCGGGACCCTCCCTGCACAAAATTGTTTCAATTTATTTAATTTATCGTTTTGTACGATAGCAATGGGTGGGCTCATTTTGATTGTTTCGTTGCTTCGTCCAACATTGCTCAGATTTTTCTCGGCTGTGTTTCTGATCTATCTATCTATCTATCTATCTATCTATCTATCTCACGTTGTCTGTCTGTGTGTCTGTCGATGCGGTTTCCACCACAAGTTTTCAAATGGCTACCGTAAGGACATGATGGAGCCCGATTTTTGAATTCGAATTCAGGTTCCTAAAAAATCGATAATCGAAAAAATCGATAATCAAAAAACGTCTGCTTACAAAAGGAATGATCGCATTTCAACTAAATTTGATGCCCTCTTACAGTCTACCATTAGAAGTGTTGTCCAGAAGTTTCATGACCACGGACCCCTAAACAGCGCGGAAAATCGAAAAAACCTAAAAACCGATACACCCAGATTGCGCATGAACCGCATGACAGTTTTTAGTGTAAACCGACCGGATTTATGAGGAGGCCATAGGGGGTCAGCATGTGAAGTCAGTTTGTGCAGTGGAGTGGAAGAAAACATTTGATCTCAAATTCTGGAATGGGTTCAGGGCGATTGAAATACGGCTTTTTTTATCCCTGCTACCAGATTTGAGTTTGAGCCACAAATGACATATTCGACTTTGTCAACACTTTTGCTTTAATCGTCGCATCTTACCAAAATAAGCACTTCCTTTATTCGCGTCTTTACTGAAAAAAAACCCGCATACGTGCTGAGTGGAAACGGTTCCGCCCTCAGCAGTCCATTTTCCAGTTCTTTAAAACTTTTCCCCTAGCCCAGGCCACATCCCAGACTTGACGAGGAGATTTTGCGCTAAAACAGCAGGGCTTCCTGCCAGTCCATTTCAAAGCTAATGACGACAAACGGTTAGCGGCTTTTCATTGTCGCAGAAACCAAACGAGCAAACGCTTCATTGCAGCTACTTGCATTTCATCGCTGGCATCACGTGCGTTAGAGCCAAGCTGCATGTGCATCAGGCAGCTTGACCCCGTTTACGACCAAGCCGTGCGCTTGCTAAATCATGCAATCTTGCGTGAATGCGCGCTAGCATCTTCCATTTTGCGTGAGCTCATTCACTGGTCTAATTCATGGCCATTATCCAGGCTACACCAATCAATTACGAACTTCGTTATTTTTCTGCGGATACAGCCATGGATGTGGCTGCACGTACCAAAGACACAACGCTTACAGCCTTCTTCAAACTTTGTCAACAGGACGAGTTTGCTAGGACTCTACTGTATCCAGATGTGCCTTAATACTACGGCAGAAGTGCTGGGCCAACTTCGAGGGTTATCCAGGCGTAAAAAAAGAATGGTATTCACGGTTCCCCCATCGCCACAGTAATGTATTTACTTGCAACTCCTTTTGCACGAAGTTAGTGGTCCAACGAGCTACACTAACTTACGGACGGTTAATGGAGTTTTATGTGACACTTTTCGTGAGGCCTGCCTCCGTTTCGGCCTTTTGGAAGACGACAGCCAGTGGGATGCTACAATGGCTGAGGGAACTCTTTTAAAATTGCCCTCTGCTTTGGGCCACCTCTTCACCACAATCTTACAAATGTGCGAATCCAGTAATCCCAAATCAATTTGGGACAAATACAAGGACTTTTTTTCCGAAGACATACTCAGGGAAGACTCGGTCAGAAGGGGAATTTGGTCGATTGGGACCTGACTTCCAGAGGCTATCGCAAGAAGCACCCAGAATGTCACCGTACTGGGCAAAGAAAGCCTATAAACCGTGGAGAGACCTCATATACTACTACGATGATCCTTCGCCGGCCCTCGTACTCTGTATGAAGAATCAAATTTTTCGTTATTAACTCCCTGCTTGAGGATCTTACGCAGTCTTCGGCGATGGGTAACAGTACGTCCCACACGAAAAAGACCTTGCCCTTAACTATTCGGAGTGGCCTAAACCCGAAGGACTACAGTATTTTCAACACTGTCTTTCGTCGAACGACAAATTTTACGCGAACGCTTGTCGACGACAAAAACTGACACTATTCTTTTCTCGATCTTCTTAAGTTCGATTGGATCCTCCAAGAGCCCACCTTTCACCACAAGGTGTGCATAACTCTTGGCACGATCCAGGAACTCCGCAATATCCATAATGCATTTAGGCGGGGACTTCTAACAAGAGGGCGATTCCAGGGTCTCTGCATTAGCACTTGAATTGTCATTTTGCTCTTTTCGGCCTACGTAGATTTGGAGGCTTTTTTGAGCACGTC